>JAGFPH010012673.1:0-25471 GCA_018207615.1 Philaenus spumarius | reverse complement strand
GTCAATTTCCTGATTTAACTCCTCTATTTTGTTCATCAGAGAGCGGGAATTCCAATGCATTTGTATAGCATTGAAACGAGAATACTTAGACATTTAGTTTAAACTGATAACCCCCTATTTCAACCCTAAGGAATTCAAGGAAAATGTTTTCAACCCTCTAAAATGCCTCAAAAGGGTATTTTTGTGGGTGTTGGTTGGTTTGTGGGAAATTTTCAAAAGTAAAGGTAGGTCGTGTTGTACCTCATTTTAATGGTATCTGTACACTGATCATTAAAAAAAAAAAAAAATGTTTTCATTTTTCTTGCACCGTCAATACAGGGTGGCCCGAAACATCATAAAAACTTAAGTTTACATATCTTTTTACATTTGACATACATTTTTTTTAACAGCTACAATTTTTAAAGTACATTGACAAAGATGTGACCTCCTAAACAATACGTAATTTTGATAGGTTTTCTCACATTTTTAGCAGGTCTCAAAATTTACAAATTTTAGAAGTTTAAAAAGTCAATATCTCAACATTTTCAAATTGCAATGTGGGTCATCTTACATATCAAATTGAAGCCCTTAAAGTTATCAAAATTTTTCAAATTTGAATTTTTTCATTTCTCTACTGGCTTAAAATTTACAGAAAAATATTGTTTTCTCTTTTAAAAATCCTGGTTTTAGTTGTCAACATTAAATCATAACAAAATTTAGGCTAACATAAAAATATAATACTGTAATAACATTTGTAACAAAGAAATATGAATTATGAAATAATAATACCACAGTACCGATGGAAGCGCCCCCACTTTTAAAGGAATGAAGAATTTGAATGATAACGAAAAGATAAGGATCATTGAATTAGATGCATATTCATGAGTATTCCTGGTGTATTGTTCAAACTTGAGTCATTGTTTAATCTACCTTTACTGCACCCGGTCAAAGTCTGTTAAAGGTTCAGTGCAGGTTTTGCTGTAGCTTAGGCAGTTTGTTTTGACAATCGTTCTGTGTTAGTGGAGTTTGGTATCTTTGTGCAGTGTCAACATGGCGTACACGAATAATGGAGCTTTTGACATGGATATAAATCGGTTGTAACCTAACCTAACCTATCCTAGATGTGCTGGGTCGCTAGTGACGCTGCTCGTAAACATTCCAAATACTCCGTGTTATGGTTCTGCCCACTACTCCAAGATTAGTAGTGTTTGATATTGCCTCCAGGAGAGACAGATGTGTTGGGTCGCTAGTGGCACTATGACAAATTGGTAGGTCGCTCGCGGCATGGGTCACATCAGGCATGACACCGTCTGGTAGATGCAACTGTTGATGGCTCATATCAGAAAAGCAGGGAGGGAAAAAATATTCATGATCCATTATTTTTCCGTGGACCGAAGATTCCTTTTCTACACCATTGTTCAGCTCTTCTCTAACAATTAATTATTGTTGAAACTAAAGACATTAGAATATACGTAAGTCCCGTTAAAATTCCATTATACAAATGAAACACTTTTGACAATTTCAACTTCGTAGATTTTTTAATTTAACGGAAAACTATTGCAAATAATTTCTACAAACCTGAGTGTTATACAAATTTTACTTTTTATGCATTCATTTTATGATTTATAAGTTCATTGAAAACACAATAACGTGTATATTTCAATGTTTTACCACTTACAAAAACATAAGCATTTAGCATTTTCTCGGAAATTGCTTTTCTATTCGGAATGTAACCAACACTGGCTTTATAAATAAAAATAAATCACAAGAACCACTCGAGGCGTTATCGTCATTTTCTTCACGCCGTGTTGGCACAATCGAATCAGTTTTACCATTATCAGGATATCTACATACCTCTAGGAACACCGAAGATATAGCAGGGTGTATTTCAATCTCGTTTCCAGAAACATAGAACTTAGAAACAGCTATAAACTGGGCTTGAGTCTTAGAATTAAAGGGAACGCATTGGAAAAGAATTTTTACAGTAACAAGTGATAGTAATGAATTTACTTTAGCAACAAATTTAAAGATATTTTCTAACTCATTTGATATACAGTATTATGTTATACTTACAGTATTAACACAAGCTTACAAACTTAGGAAGTTTATGTAAGAAATATTGAAAATCGTTTTAGTAAAGAAAGACATATACAGAGTGTTTAAAACGCCCCCCCCCCCCCTTAACTTTGGGACAACTTGATATAAATAAATACCTATATACAACACAGGAAGATAAATTATTTTGGTTTAACCGACCATTTCACCACTACCCCAAAATGGGGGGTTGAGATGTTAATTCAAAAATCTTAAAATACAAACCCATATTAAGTGATACCTCTTGATAAATGAAGAACATTAAGATAAATATTTGTTTAATACTAGATTTTGAATGACCCCATGGTTTTACTCGAATTAAATAACATGCAAAGAAACATTTTTCCTTTCCACTGGAACATGGTGTTTGTAACGTAATTAAAATTGCGTTAACATATGATATTTAAAATTTGACTAGCCGCAATTTCCGATAAGGTTAAGATAGAGACCTCTAATTTGTGTCTGTCTTATTCATTTATGAAGCCCTTTAAAATGAGGTATCACTTGATCGGGGTTTTTGTTTAAGATTTTTGAATTACCCTTTTAACCCCTCATTTCGGGGTAAGGGGTGAAATGGTCGGTTATACCAAAATGCATCTAACTTTGTTTTATAAAGATACCGGAAGCTCATTTATTTATTTCAACTACTTGTTACAAAGTTAAGGAGGGAGGGACTTTTTGTAAACCTGGTATAAGACAAAAAGGTTTATAGACCATCGTTTTAGACAAATTACCTAAAAAAACTCTTATAATCTATGGATTTGTTATGTTAGTTATAGTTGAATAAAATAACAGACAAAACAGCTGTTTGCTCTAGTATTTCTATTAACAGCTAATTTAAAACTTTGAAGCAATTATGTGTATTTCTAACTTTTAGGTTAGTTTTTTTATTAAAGTGTAGACATGATCCTTGCTTTTTCTTTTAACTTTTATTATAATGGCTGATATACGAAGTAATTTGATTTGAACATTTAACATTGTTTAACATCTTAGGTTTGTGGTTATTATTAATCCTACACCTTTATTATAAAGAAATCACGATATGATTAGGTGTGTAGAAGGTTCCAACGGGGTTGGCGTTTGGAACACGCAGTGTTTTCCCATAGTATTGTATAAATTTAATAATTGAAACACTTTCTACAAATTTATATCAATTTAAAAAGGGCGACGCATCTGCTTTAAGTTACCATACAATTTCCTAATTTGACTGGGCTATATAATCGTACCACTGTTACATGTTTTGTGTTACGATTGTTTAATACATCCCAGTCATGCTACAAAGTCCGGAGAGATGTCAAGCTATTCAAAAGCTAAATTGAGAAATTTAATCAGATCTACAAACCCTGCATGAAGAAAATATCAGGCATTAAGGTATATTTACGTTATACGATATAAATGTTTTAGTTTTAATCTATTAGTAGAACACGACAAGTTTTTCTATACTAATATTATAGAGGTCAAGTTTGTTTTTTTGTTTGTTTGTATGTAGGGGTTAATCTCTGGCACTACTGAACCGATTGAAAAAACAGTTTTACTAATAAAAGCTACACTATCCCTGAGTAACGTAGGCTATAATTCATTTCGATAAAAACCTTTTTTTATTTAAATATTTGTAAATTTAATCGGAAAGAATTCTTAGGTTAAGCCTAGAATGATAAACCAACACATGTATTTACATTTATTACCATAACAACCAATTAAATAAAATAACAGATAATATAGCTGTTTGCTCCAATATTTCCATTAACAGCTGATTTCAAAATTTGAAGCAATTATTTTTGTATTTCTAACTTTTAGGTTAGGGTTTTAAAGTGTTGACTTGAGCCTTGCTGGTTCTTTTAACCGTTATTATAGCTGATGTTATAAAATATAGGAAATAATTTGATTTGAACATTTAACATTATTTACCATATTAGTTTGAGGTTATAATTAACCCTACACCTTTATTATAAAGAAAACATAACATGTGTTTTTAGAAGGTTAAATTGGGGGTTGGCGTGCGGAACACGCAAGGGTCTCCACTAGTTCTACACAAGTCAAATGTTTTGTATTTAAATCTTGTTTCGTAAATTTGTACAAATGTAAACTATATACTGGCATTTATAAATTATATTGTTATTGTGCATTTAATAATATTACACCTTCTAACATCCAGCCGTATTTTACAGTAATTAAGACATTTCATTAAACACATTCAAAGAAAGCAGAACATCATTATTATAGGAGTGTTATAAAATAATCATAATATTTTGAATAGTATAAAAGTAATCAGTTTCTCATACAATTACGTTATTATAAAGAACTCGCTTCTGTTAGTAGATGACACTGAAGATGACGATTGTTGTTAAAACGCATTTGGCAAAATACAGTATTTTTGTGAGAATCTGCATTCTTTTATTATTTTTGAAATTAATTTGTTTCGCCATCAAAGCAATTTATAAACATATGCACACGGAATATGTTTACTTACTTGAATTTTCCAAACCACGACTGAATCCTATTACTTTAAATGAGCAATTCTTGTATCTGTCGCGGATCTCGAACACGGCTCTAACGAATTCAAAGAAATTTTGTATTTAGGTGTAGTTTTGATTTTTAAGCACACCCATATAGTTGAATTTCGTGCAAAAACTCAATTTCTTTAGAAAATCTAATTTAAAGTTGAACAATTTTAACATGGGGTCTTACAGGTTGCTATGTTGGTTACAAAATAACAACGAAATAGTAAATAAAGCGATCTAAACAGCTGTTTATAAACAAGCCAATGTATACTGTTTTAGCACGTTGGAAATAGAGTGGAATTAAACCGAGATTGAGTATTATCCAAAATCAGCTGTTCATTGGATAGTTTTTAATTACTGTTAAAAAACAAGCTAATTTATACTGATTTAGCACGTTGGAATTATAATAAATTGGGCCTGATTAAATAATTTATTTTGTAAAAAAAAGGTAAACTTTGTAAAGATGGATAAATTCTAATAGTCAATTTTTTAATACAGGCCTGGCTTATTTCGGAAACATGGTATTGAGGTTATGTTAATCCTGCAATAATTTGTACTATATTTAGGCCTGGTTTCAAAACTTTAGTTGACAGAAGATTGTAGAACTAGGACTAAAATCGTAATGAAAGCCTCTCACGTTTCTAAAGCATGTATTTGAGGTTATAATTAATCTTGCAATTACTGCTAATATATGTAAACCTGGTTTCATAATTTTAGTTGACAGAAGATTAACGAGATTCTCTAGCGAACTTTCCAACTGCAAGCGAAGCGAAGCGTCCAGGGACAGAGCCCCTAGTAAAATTAAAACGTAGCGTAAATTTTTTATTATAAAAACTAAAAATACATTTAAAATAATTCGATCACTCAGCAGAACCACTGACGTGATTGAACGTTTTTTTTTAAATTAAGTTTATATGTTGTAATGTTTCAGCCAACTGTTTGGGAAATCGATCTACTCATGAAAGCGCTGATTGGGTGTAAGAAATATATTAGTAGAAATTGTATTCACAATAGCCTCCGGCCCGGCTCACGTGCGCTTCGCTCTGCTGTGCGAGTTTTTACCTCGACCTTGCTGCCTCGGACAATAGACTGCTTCGATCGCCGTCGTCCTCGTTTATGAATCTGCCCCGCCGTAAATGGGCTATAAGATTTTGTACACAAATTCGATGTGCAGAATATCCTCCTATATTATTTCATTTAGATAAAACCAAAAAGACTTTGTAGGACAAAAATCTAATCAAAAAATCCTCCAAGCGACTTAGAAAACAAAATGTGTACCACATTTAGACCTAACCTAACCTAACCTAACCAGGTCGGACGTAAAATGCAGCCGTCTAAGTGCGAACACATATATATAAAAGCTATTACTTTTCGAAATCACTTTTCGATAAAATGTAATAATTCGTATTTAGTATAGAGCACAGGGCGAAGCTAACCTCCTTGAGGTATAACGATGTAGGTTCTTCAACTCTACTATTCATTCCTAAAGTACTTAAGGAATTTTGTGCTTTGGGGGGAATTTTGTGCTTTGTTTTTACATTTCAAGTGTAAATAATAGGTCGAGTGTTACATAATTCTATAGATCCCGTTTCCAAATGACCGCTATTAGCCACTGACGAAATATAGGCCGTCACTGAAGTATTTTAGAAATTACTTAAAATGATCTTAAAAGATCTAGACTTTTTCACACGTAGACATGTATTTTTCCGAATCGATTTCGATCAAATTTAACCTAAAATCTTTCCTGCTGCTGCATCTACATAAGGGACAAAACTGCATCAAAATCGGTTCACTGGTTTCAAGTTATAAACTACTAGGCCGAAAGACAGATCCGTTTTTTATTTCATACTAGCTGACCCGTACGGCGTTGCCCGTGGTTGTTAGTATTTTCAGTCTTTTTGACGTAATTGTATTCTTTTTAAGTGTTCGTTGAATACCCGTGCGTATCCTACTGTGGTCATGAAAAAAAGGCTACGCTATTTAAGAAAGCACTGACAATTGTATTCCTGTAAACTACTATCTAACATGAAAAAGCTTTAAATATATCGTTTTAATTTATAATTTTTACTAATTTTGACTTTCACTTAATTTCATTGACAATGTTGCGAGCACCTACAGCCTAAAAGGAAGCTACGTACCAAATTTAATTCCAATTCGTTCTTATAGGGATTTTTAGTAACTTTGACCCCCCCCCCCAAACCGCCCTAAAATTTTGAATTTCTTTTAACCATTTCTTAGAGAGGGTTTAAATTAGCTGGGGGTCGCACAAAAGATATTTGAATCACTTTGTAACATCCGCGTTAATTTAATATGTAACAAACTGGTTCAAATAGAGTTTGTAATTTTAAATATATAGGCCTAATTAGTATAAGATATTGTTTAGTATTTAAATATACAATTATATATCAAAACAAAGCTACGAATGTGATATTTTAATGGCATTTAGTTTAATTCAGATTGTTTGTTTAGTTTTCAATATAATAATGTTTAAACTCGTGTATGTTTATGGTTATGCATGGTGTCAAATAATTTGTTTGTTATTATTATTATTTATAGCGAAAATATTTTTTGAAAAGTATTAAAAAATTCATAGTTATGATATATTTTATATAAACAATATTTTAAACAGCATATATCTAAGTAGGCCTATATAGATATTTAATAACCAATGTTTGAGTTGAATTATAATTCTGTAAGCATTTTTGGTTGATTTTTCCTTGTGTTTGTTTGTAGTTTTTCAATCTAACCTTAAAAAGCTGTTAGTTTTGAAGAGTGTTAAAGTGATTATAAATTTGCTAAGTAATAATGCTATGGTAATGATTGTAAACAAACATAACGTGTTGCTAAGCTTTTTATACGAACAGCTGTTTTTGTAAGCTATGGTTTTGAGTTCATACAGTAAAGGCTGTTGAGTTTCTTCCAAATTTGAAACTTTTTTGGGAAACTTTTCAGATTTCTTTTACGTATAAACCTTCTATGAACTACTCCAAACATTTTAAGACCAAAATTAGCCAAATCGGTCCAGCCGTTCTCGAGTTTTAGCGAGACTAACGAACAGCAATTCATTTTTATATATATAGATAGTAGGCTATCGTGATATGTACGATTATTATGTATGTATGGAATATATCTATACATCCGTAAATATAAATAAAATCGAAGTGCCTGTGTGTGATTTCAAAATATAAGCTTTTTTCTAAGCTCGTATGGTTGTTTACATCAACAAATTGTTAAAACCTAAAGACACATTTATAAATGTTTTGTCTGTCTGTTTGTTTATCCGGGCTAATCTCCGGTATGGTTGAACCGATTTTGACGAAACTTTCGTTAACATGATCAGGACTTTTCAGAAAATATTTTAGGCTACTTTTTATTGCGAAAATATTTAAAATTCCTGTAAAAAAATTCAAAATGTAAACACTATGGAAAAAATTTGTGATTTTGTGGAGAAATGTGGGGGATATTGCGTGTTCATTTCGATCCATGTATGACATTTTGTGCAGGTCACAGCTACCTCCACCACCCAACTTAGATATAGGCTTAATCATATGTCATAAACAGTCTGTGCTTCTGTCATAATCAATCATCATTTAGGTAAGAGTTCATATTAAAAAAATGTAAAAATTAAGAACAAAATTACGGATTTTGTGGACATATGTTGGGGATAGTGCGTGTACATTTCGACTTCTGTCTTACATTTTATACAGTTTATAACTGCCCCCACCACCCAACTTATATCCGATTGCATCTGCCCTAATCAGTAATCATTTCCATAAAATTAACAAATATACAATTATTCGACCATGCAGCTGAACCGCTGACGTGAGTTGAGCAAATTTCCAAAATTAAGTTTATAGGTCTATGTTTTATGGTTTCAACCAACAATTTGGGAAATAGGTCTATTTACGACGTTGCTGAATAGCTGCAAAATGCTTCGCACGCCATTCCTCATATTGGGAGTATCTTCAATACACAAAGCATTGCGTGCTTCGCACGCGAACCCCCCCCCCCGTATTGGGAGTATCTTCAATGCACAATGAATTGCGTGCTTCGTACGCCAACCCCACAATAGAATTCACCACAAATGACTTTGAACCGGGTACCTCTATGGTATTTTACGTTTTTTATCGATTTTGGGGGAACCAAGCCAGCTATAAGATCGCGTAAATAAACGTAATGTGCAGAATAACATCCCACATTTATATTTGTATAAAAAACGTAAAAACAAATTCATTCTCGTAGAAAAAATTTCAAAAAAATGGTTACTTACGGTCAAAAAACGTGCTTCCGATTGTTGGATTTTTTTAGGTAACGAACTAGACCGAGCGACGTAGATAACCAACATGTGTAGGCCTACCAAATTTAAACCAAATCGGACTTAAAATGCGGCCGCTAGAGTTCGAACACATATATACATATATATACGTGTTCTGCGGACCATGATCGGTGCTCATTTGCTACTCCCGACCTTATGTCTTACCATAAGTGCCACTGCAATAGTTAATTTTTCCCATGGAAATTCGCTAAAAATTTTAAAATTATTAACAGAATTATGGATTTTGTAGACAAATGTTAGGGATAGTGCGTGTATATTTCGACTTCTGTCTTACATTTTGTACATTTTATAACTACCCCCATCACCCAACTTATATCCAAATGCTTCTGCCCTAATCAACCATCATTTCCATAAAAATAACACAATATACAATAATGTGTTTGCGTTGGCATCACCTTCACCGCAGGAGTTGGCGAGCGAAACGAGCAGGGACAGAGCCCATAGTTGTCAATAATTTAGTGTTTTTGTTATGTGTTCAGGACTAATCTAGTCCTTTAAAAAAAATTTAATACTCGCAGTTCAAAATTCTAATTAGTATTTCATATCCTCAAACGAAATACCTACAATGTTAACATTTGTTCATAGTTTTGTACTTGTAATACAAAACATGTAACTAATAAGTGTTGATAGCATTGTTTCGAAACATAACCTCAAAACAACTGTTTAACTCTTTGCGGTCGTTTGCTCTCTTTACAACAAATTACAGAGTGTATCACTGTAAACACAGATACACGAACAAGCATCGTTTACACTAGAACAGTTTTAAACACAGTTAAGCATATAGCCTACGTTATGTCGCAATTATTTAGAACAGAAACGACTTAACCTACAGTAGTCACGTGTTTATTGATAAGGGGAGGAGGGGAAAGGGAGGCGGGACTAAACAGATGCTGCGAAGATTGCACACACCAATACACGTTCGACGATAGTGTGAGGATTCAATTTCAGATATTAGGGGGATTCATTCAATCTGTGCTAAGTGTGTTAAAATCGAGAAACTTTTTTGACAGAAGTGTGCTATTTAGAGTCGATAGCACAACACGGTCTGGGGTCTGCTAAACCAGTGTCAACGTCGTAAAACTCTCGGGGAAGGTAATTTGAGATCTTCAGCTTGAATCAACAACAGGTTGTTTGTTATAATTGTGTTTTACCTGTTTCTTTGCGATGGAAAATAATAATAATTTCGAATCCATGGAAAGAATTCGGAAGAAATTGGGGAAACGATTCATCAATGAAAATAAACATCTTCTCCTATCTTTAATTTCCGAGAATCCGACGAAGTTTGACATACATTTTCGTGTTCAGAAAAGTACAGAGAACATTTCTGTGTATTTGATTTTGTTTGCACAAATATGTTTGCAAAAAGGAACCAAAAAGAGACCTTAATCTTGTTATAAATATACAAACATTTAATATATAGGTACATTATTTATTAAGTAGGGAAAAATATCTTTTAAAAACTAAAGAATATGGTAAGAAGGCGTACTCTAAACTCTAGCCATTTAGCCTAGATCACGAAATCACAAAATATGTTTCCAAAACATGCAGAAAATGAGGTATAAATATAATTCACAAATTATAAAGTGCGTAGGGTATTAGATTTTCGGCGCAAATTTACTATTCGACCCTCAGCTGACCTACGGCAACAAAAATGCAAGAATAATAAAAAATAGCCTAAAGTTAAGGATAACCTTACTTTAGCAAATAACATGATAACACATTAAGCATTTAGCACAGGTTGCATGAACCCCCCTATTGTTTTTACTAAAAATATATTAAACTATACAGAGTGTCCCATAACTTCGGGGCAAACTTCTGGAAATGGTTCTATAATAGTTAACTTAAAGATTATAACAGCGTACGTAACCACAATTATGTTGTGTTTACTGTGTTGGTATAAGATGCCGGGTTGAACAAACCAATTACTACACTTAAGGGTCGGGTCTAGTAAAACAGAAAGCAACCTGCGACTCCCTATAGCGGCGATAGGTTACGCGGACATTGCT
Organism: Philaenus spumarius; assembly: GCA_018207615.1. Classification (NCBI taxonomy): domain Eukaryota; kingdom Metazoa; phylum Arthropoda; class Insecta; order Hemiptera; family Aphrophoridae; genus Philaenus; species Philaenus spumarius. The sequence goes on along the minus strand of JAGFPH010012673.1, from coordinate 14,555 downwards.
CATCGTAAATCCATTTAAAACCGGCAATTATTCAAATGACAATTTTTTTAAATACCAAACTCTTGGGGACAAAATTCTTCATCCGAATGGCTTGGTAATTTTTCGCTATAATTAATAGTTACAACGTAAAAAATATTTAAAATCACCCTATAGCGGCGGTAGGTTACACGGACATTGCTCAGCCTAAATCCATTTAAAACCCGCAATTGTTCAAATAGCGTTTTAAAAAAAATACCAAAATCTTGAGGACGAAATTCTTTAGGCGAATGGCTTTGTAGTTTTTCGCTATAATTAATAGTGACAACATAAAAAAATATTGAAAATCAATGTTTTAAATTGTTAATAAATATTAAACAAAATATTTTTCTTAATTTTTAAAAAGCCATTTGCATGCATATTGACCATAGCTTTAATTAAAATGACATATCGTTTATAATTTTCCGATAAAAAATAAAGGAAAAATTTGGATTTTAATAACATTGGTCTTATGGAGTGTCAGCCAACATGGCCGACAGCTAGAGCCGACCCTTAAGGGTCTGCTCCAGTAAACGAGAAATCAACAGGAAACGCTAGCGCCTTTCACTATAAACAGTGCAATTTCTTGCGCTGACATTGCCTTATTTCAAACCATTTTATAAGTCTATCTTTTGTAATTGAGTGTTGAAAAAAAAACTGAATATTCTTTATAAAATTTCGGATCCGGCTTGCAAATTATTTTTCATTATAATTTGTTTATTGTGTTAGGAAAAAAATTCAAACTTTGTACTCACAAAATGTCGATTACATAACAAATTTTAAAAAAATGTAAATTGCAAGACGGATGCGTATTGTGACTGTGCTTAAATTGAGACCTTGCAAACAATTTTATGATAATAAGTAAACCAAATAAATGGTTTGAAATTTAACATTGCTCTCATGGGATACAAATCCAAGATGGCCGCCACTACAGCAGACCCTTAACTTAACTATTATTCCTCCTCCGATTGTTTTGACTGCTAGACCATCCGATAATGAATCAAAAGGGCTACAAAAAAGGTATCTTGATATTTTTTTATAAAATGTATGGTTTTTGAGTAGTTTAGGTTTGAAATTTTCAAACATCCACCATTTTGAAACGAATGATTGGATATAATCGTTTATTTTTCTTAAGATAGATCTAGGTTCGGTTAAACTTCCTGCCAAGTTTGAACTCAATCGGTTAAACCGTTCTATAGATATGAATTATTTTGTAAAATAAACAAATTGGCGAATATCTGGAAAACGTAGTATTTTTGGAAAACTATTTATTCTTGATTTTTTCTTTATTTTGACCCATAGAACCATTTACCGAAGTTTGGCTGTTTACTTATGGAACACCCTGTATTACACTCCATATAATTTTGTAAACAATTACCGAGTTTAAAATAACCACAAAACAGTTAGGTAAGGCTAAATAAAGTTTGTTGTTTTAAATGGCATTTAAAAAAGTTATATTTAATAAATTTGTGTCCAATTAATCTACCTCTGATTTTTTACGAGGGCTTACTACTTAATTTGTTAATCGTGAAAACAAATGTTTTGTCGAAAGGTCTCATTGCAATTAAAACAATTGTTAGCTAGCTGTATACGTGTGTAACAGACCACAATTACAAAGCCTACACAGAAAGAGCGATCAATTACGTTTTCATCTTAAAAATTACTTGGCAAACAACACAGACTAAAGGCTTTCAACAATGTACCTTCTAAGACTGGAGACCCTTTCATGAACAAACTCCCTAAAGAGTTTTAAGAAACAATAGAAGTCGAAGTTTTTCAAAACAAATGCTGAAGTACAATGCTTTATACGCCGCGTGGGAGTTTCTTGATGAAACATTATAGGCTGCCAATACATCTATAAATATAAATACAATTTGGTCTGTCTGTGGTTTAAAAATAAATCATTCTTTCTAAACTCATATGGTTATACGCACTTTACCAAAAACCAAACATACAATTTAACATTTTTGTCGTTCTGTCTGTCAGTTTGTATGTTCGGAATGTCTGTTTTTTCAAATTATGCTTTTCTTATGTTTATCTAATTCATCTACCGGAGATTTCCACTGTGGTTTAATATGTTTACCTCAAATGTAAATAAGTGACATTTACTTTTCTTTAGTTGACAGTATGCTAAAAAATATCTTAATTTTATATTTAATATTGTTGCATTTTAATTTTACTATTATTATTTTAAATAATATTGACAGGAAATTTAAACCTATGTCAAACGTGTAGAATTTGATTTAGGTTTCTTAGTGATATGACACGTTCCGAGGATTTTATTAACATAATGTTTCACTTCCGTTACTTTTGGTTGTAACTTACCAGGTGTCTTAAAAGTCCCCCAACCTATTATTTTTTTATTTATGGAAATAGACAGATTTGCTTTGGAGATTGTTAACATGACCGAAAATGGAGTTTTTTGGTGTATCGTAAATTTCAACCCCTCCAACAAAAATTGGGTAATGGGGTATTTTGGGGATAAGTCACAAATTTTAAATAAGAACCCCTATTGAGTGACACCTCATTTTAACGGCCTTTATAAAAGAAGAAGATTGGCGCAAACCGGAGGTCTGTATGTTGATTCTATCCAACATAGTGGCCAATCAAAGTTACAATTTTCCCCCATTTAAATAACATTGACATGTTAAAGATGATACATATATTATTTTTTACAAGGGTTTAATCCAGTAGATTACTCAATCTAAGTTATAAATTATAGTAATTAATATAAAAACAGAAAATCTATGCCCTCTGGAATTCCCAGGTGCTGGACTTTTTACTATTAGGAGTCGACAAACATGCATAGTTATGAATAACAAAGCAAGGTTGTATCAACCCAAAGTCCAGTACCTTTGTGTTGGATAGAGTCAACATACAGACCTCCGGCTTAAACCAATCTTCTTCTTTTATCAAGGCCTTTAAAATGAGGGGTTCTCATTTAAAATGTTTGCCTTACCCCCAAAATACCCCATTTTTGGGGGAAGGGTAAAAATTTACGATACATCAAAAAAGTCCATTTTTGGTCATATTAACAATCCCCAAAGCAAATCTGACTATTTCCTTTAATAAAAAAAAAAATAATATGGGGGGGGCTTTTAAGACACCTGGTATATACTTTTCTAGTTTTCAGAATTTAGTTTAATTTTTCCACTCAAGAAAAACGAAGTAATTTGAACGGCTTAGAACATGAAACATTGTTTAATAAATAATGGAAATTTTTTAACCATACTATTATTTGTAATTATTTGCAATTAATATTAACATTTTGTATTCAACAACAACGAAAAACTAAATTGTTATCTATCTAAGTATCTTTCAGATATGAAATATTAAAAAAAACTCTCTATATTCATAAACGTCTTCTAAATAAAAACAGCGTTTCACATTCTTTCTAAGAGTTGACATGATTTATTTTTAAAGCGAATTACTTAATGTGTCGACTTAATTAAGTTCATTTTTAAAGTGTTTTCTCATTGATTGTTGTTTTTAAAAACAACAAAAATTATCTAGTCTCCTGTCGGAAGTCATAACTCTGAAAATGCGTTCAATTATAACGATTATACCATTGTATAATAATATATTTTGTAGTATTCTAATAACAAAATATTAATTTTAAAGTCCCTACTCGCTTGAACTTGTATAGGTATTTTCAAAACAGTATACGAATAATGTAGGCTACGTGATATTTTTTGAGGTTAGAAGTCGTTGAAAATCTAATTTTTTTTAAACCTATTTCTATATACTCCGTTCTTCAGAGGACGCTACGTAGGCCTACAAACAACAAACTATATTTATATACACTATATATATATATATATATATATATATATATATAGATCCCTTTAGGGATTTTAAACATAGTAAATGTACAAAGCCTAATATTTCAAAGTGAACAAAATAGTATAAAGTAGTATTGTTTGATCTATTCATCGTGTGTAGTGGATTCTGTTCAAACGCTTTGAGCATTCGCAGTAAACATAACCTTAAAGCATTTTCTAGGCTTGGTTTTGTGTTGAATTTTCTATGCTTTTCAGATGTATATACAGATGTACATTAGTATTTCTTTAATAACAACACTAAACCTAACCTAAAAGGTGTAAACTTAACCTTTAAATGGTCCACATAGTTGTTGAACTATTACAGCTGATGGACTAAATCAGCTGTTAAAAATATTTTAACGTATAAACCAAACTACTATTTTGTTACTCACGGACGTAGGTACGTACACTCGCTTTTATATGAGTTGATTAACTTTTTTGAAGTGTATAGGGGCACCGCGTCCAAAAAGTTTTACTTTTGCTGAATCGGATTTTCCGTTACGCATTTTCCGAAACGCTTTACTATATACAGTACACATGCGTATATAGCAGAGTATCTATATATACGTGAAGCAAAAACTTTGTTACGAAAATTACAATTTTGTTGGAAAATCAAGGTATAAAAGTAAAATATTTGAGAGTTATGGTTTATAATACCTCCATTTCCTTTCATTATTAACATACTACAGATTTAAATAATTGTATAGTTTAAAAAACTAGCATTTAATGTTTATGGAAATTTCCTTCAAAACGAAGAACTAACAAAGCTCTTGTAGTTTATTGTGAAGATTCATACCGTTGTAATTTCCCTCTAAATAAAGGAACTATTAGCATACCCTCAACCGAGATTAAAACAGGAACAATAGTACGTCATAGAGTACAAGTACTGAATATGTGAATAATATTGGAACTTCTATTGTTATATTTTGTGATGGATATAAAGTGAATGCAAAATACGTTCTCTTGTTGAGTCAAATTTGTATCAGTGCAGTTTGCAATGCATACACGTCTTGGTTTTACATAATCAGATTTATTAAAATTGTATAGTTGTGTTTTGTAGATACGGAACTCTCAAATTGTTTTAAATATGCAGAACAGTCCGTATTTATATTGCATTTGAATATTGAAGTTCCCGTCCTTAACGTAAATTCCAAGACGGTTGACAAGAACCTTACAGAGAACGGTGGAAAAGATTTTCAAAATAAGAACAATTTTATAAAACACCATTGGAAATAGTTACAGAGATACATTGGCAAATCTTGAAACTAATACTAAAAGTCACGTCTTTAAGAGACGTTTCGGACATCTGCCATCTTTAAGTACGAAGGGAAATAATCTCTGGCAAATCTGACAATAATCTGACAGAAAAGTTGACAAAATACAAGAAACAAACTAACCATAATAAAGATAAGGAGAAAGGGGATCTGGAAAATACCTTAGCTGTCAATATTATTACTTGTTCTTACAGTGTTAGAAGTGGGTGAATTGTGCTTTTTAAGTGTAAACTTCATAGGCGCCCCGCGGCGCTTTGTTTGCAGGCGGTAATCGGATTTTACCGTCACGCATTTTCTGAAACGCTCTATTCCGTCACGCTCTACAGCATGCTGTTCGTAAAAATTACGCGGACGGAGGAGTGCAATTCGGCACAGTGAAGGTTTAAATGATGAAGAAGTGCAGAAAGGTAATATTTTTTGTATAATAACGCATCAGAAATATATAAAATTTAAATAAACTCGCAAATTAATTTTAGGTTAGGCCTAGACTGATGAACCAACACATCTTTCTTGAATGAATTCACATGAATTACCATAGCAAACAATAAAATAAATTAACTGATAACATTGCTGATTCGAATGCATAATCTTTAATAATTTTAGGTTAGGCCTAGATTGATGAACCAACACATGTTTCTCGAATGTACATTCAATTGAATTTACATTCATTACCATAGCAACCGATTGAATAAAATAACAGATAAACAGTTGATTCAGATGTCCAGCTTAATAGGACAAAACAATTTCCCTAATATATTTTATATTCATCAGTATATCGTCATAGAATTTTAGACTTCTCCCGTGTGGTCCACACAATTTTTGTTGTAAATTACGCAGCCAACAAACCCGACAATTTATACTTTTATCGTCAAAATCACAGAAGACTGAATATTTAGTAAATACGAGTATATCTCTCACATTAAATTCTCTTTTACAATATTCAGCCAATAATTACGATGTAAGTGTGAGAAATTGTTTTCTTTATAAAGCAATGTCATTCTTATGTCATTGTACTTCAGACAGACAGTAAAAGATCTGAATTTTCTCTAAGTTACACATTTTGTAAGTATAACAGTTATGAATTTTCAGAACCTAGTATATATTATAAAATACTAACCTATTGGATATGGGATAGCATTATATTATTCAGAAGTAAAAGAACAACAGAAAAAAGTGCCTGAACGTACTTTACCAAAATATACATTTAAATTACAAAGTATGGTCGTAAATCGTATTATAGAATATGAGAACACTTTTTACCTTTGTGTGTATCATATTTGTATATTAAAAATTAACTTTTATGTACATTCTATCAATTATCGTTCGAATGTTAATGAATCATTGTTTTACATTTAAAATTATCTGCGTATGTCGAAATTAATTTATAAATTGTTTACCATTTCTGCTGTGTATTAAGGAATATTTTATCTATGGTTTTATTATCATAACGAAGGACAAAACCCGTGACTGCCCAAAAGCGGCAATAAAATCACAGGTTAGCCGTCGTAAAAGCTGTCTGGAGTAATAAAACTCTACAATAACATGCGAACAATTCTAAAGAGTACCTGGATATTTTAAAATATAAAGCGTTTTATTGCTCGGTTTAATTTAAAATCAAAACTGAAAATTCTGTCTACGTTGCAAAATCACATTTTTATTGTTCGTAGAACCCAAATGTTTGCTTTTTACTTTAATTCATGAGCGTCCGTATGATATTTTTTAGGGAAGGGCTAGACCTGGGTATGGGGCTTAAAACGTTCACTGCTAAGGACGCACATGTGAGCTTGACATTGGACACTATGAGAAGCGGCCGACGCACACTGCATTGCACGCCAACCCCCGTATTGGGAGTATTTTTAATACACAATGTATTGCGTGATTCGCACGCCAACTCCATATTGGGAATATTTTCAATACACAGAGCATTGCGTGCTTCGCACGCCAACCCCCATATTGGGAGTATTTTCAATACACAGTGCATTGCATGCTTCGCACGCTCACCTCCGTATTAGGAGTATTTTCAATACACAATTCATTGCCTGCTTCGCACGCCTACCTTCATATTGGAAGAATTTTCAATACACTGCATTGTAGCTCGTGCTTGAACTCTTGTAAAAAATAAAATAAGTACATGTTAAATCAAACGGCACATAACATTTGAAACATATTTTAGTGCTAATCTCTTCAAAGAAAAATACCTGACTATAATTAATAATATACATACTTTCCTTTCACTGGGAGCTGGGGGGGGGGGCGGCCACCTCTGCCCATAGTTACGGGCGCAGATGCTTTATTTGTTTACATTTTAAAGTAGATGATTAATGTTACGATTACTTTATACGCGTTTACCTTATACAGTATATTATTTTTCTCAAAAAAAAATGTTTTTGTGAGTGACAAAGACATATCTCCCTTAATTCTTTATCAAAATTAGTTATTCAAACATCATTTTAAAGCTTATTGACGAAAAATAAACAAATAGCATAAAATTTACGTTCATATGATTCGTAATGGAAAGCGCCTTCTATTAACGATCAGTTTAAATAACATGACAGCTGTCATTTAGGTTGTTTACATTCTATATGCAAGTGTAAACGATCACGTAAATCAGTCTAAATTAAATCAACGTAAAGCGTTATAAATAGTTATAAACTGTTATTTACAAACGAAAGTAAATCAACTTTATTAATTGAATTAAATCAAAGTATTGAATTAAGTAAATACTCCTAACCTGCGAAATATTTGCAAGCGTCAGCAGGTAGTTATAGGCCTACTTTAAAGTTGAATGCTTATGAGCATTTTAAGAGTTGACGAAATATTTTAAGACGTAAGAAGTTAGTTTAGGCAATGCACTATCTGCTCAATGTAAAGCTCCATATTTTAGAAATATCTGGCATATTAAACAGTTTTGTAAATCTGAAAGTAATTAATAAATAAACTAGACTTGATGAAATAAACACACAATTAAACTCAACAAACTTCAACTCAGCAACACACAATTAATACGTTAATTTACTCAAACTCGTTTCAACGACAAAATCGCCATTTTAGTTAATTTAGTTTGTGCGTCACTGCAATACTTTGACGGTGAGAAGAACTTTAGTAAATATATTATCAATATGTAAGTTGAAAAATTGAGTGTTCTAGTTTGTTCTACCAAGTGTGTGTTTCATAAGTCAAGCTCAATATTTATTTATATAACGTTAACAACTCACTCGTATTGTAAAACGACGGTCATTTCGGCTATTCAGCCATTCTCAAGTTATTGGAGAACATCCTCCGTTGGCAAGGTCTTCTGCTGCTTTCGTTTTTTTAAATTATTGTTTAATAGAAACAAAGCTTTAACACATCCATAACGAGAGAATATTTTCTGACAGACAGAACAAAGCATTCACTTGTCTTTGATTCATCAGTCACATCTTTGATCTATTTGTCTGTTCACATATTTCAATTCCACTTCATTAATGTTGTTGATGGTCTTGACTCGCTATATCGAGAATATACGTCAAAAGTTCGCTGCGACAAAATACGTTCGAAAGGTTTAATTTTCAAAATAAGTTGATCAGCTTTTTTGTTCCAATAAAAGGCAGATAGTAAACTATTACCAATATTTGTCAGAAAATCACAATCATTTGCACTAGTTGCGCTTAATATTCAGTAACATATAACTGATAACTGATAATATTGTGTTATCAATTATTTTGTCAGTGAGTAATTTGTAATGGTTTTTTTTACCTAAAAATAAAAAAACTGAATACTTAATCACAGAAGAAATATAATGTGTGTCTATACAAAAATGGGCAAGGATTTCAGTTTGCATATAGACTAAATAACAAATATTTACCAAACACAACTGTTCTTCAATACATTATCAAATTTATTTTAGAAAACACAACAATGGTTTTTATCTTTCGGAATATTTCTGAGTGTCGTATGACTAATTTAATTAAATTACAAGTGAAACAATATTTACCAAAATCGGGATTTGAACCCAGGACCTTTACCTTTCCTTGGTAACGCTCTACCAACCGAGCTATCCAGATCATTCCTGGGTTCATAGGTATTCAGTCTGTTGGTTCAATAAATGCAGTAAACCGTACAAGTGAGATAACATCGATCAATATCTGGAGTGATCAGGGTGGCTCAGTTGGTAGAGCGTTATCACGGAATGATAAAGGTCCTGGGTTCAAACCTCGGTGGGTCCAAGTTTTTCACTTGTAATTTAATTAAATTAACCCTTGCTTAGGAAGCGTGTAAGCAGGTAAATTATTACAAATTAAAAATAAGTATGACTAATAATTAAGTATTTCTTCCCTATTTTATATTTTCTGTTAAATAATAAGGTACTTGTGTTATAATTCCCTGGTAGCAAAAAATGTTGAAGCCAATGCAAGTAGATTATTGTGTACTAACGGATTATTGTATTGTGTTAGATATTTTTATGGCAATGACGATTGAGCTGTGACCTATACAATAGCTAATGTAAGACAGAGGTCGAAATAGACTCGAAAACTACCAATAATTCGAGTTGCTGCATTCGTTGTTATTTCACTATTCATATTTCCATAATCAATAATCAACATTCGAAACAAATTTTTATATGAGCAACCAAATTAAACAATACAATACGTGACACCAGATGTTTTACTTGTTTTACAATAAGCTTGTTTAGTTTGTTTTTACCTAATCTAAAAAAATGTATTTGTGAAGAACAATTACCTGATTTTAAATTTGCCAAATTGGTTGCAAATATACGTGTTTTGGCTCATTGTAGGCATAACGTAAAATTATCTTATGTTTCTGATCCAAATCAGCTGTTTTATTTATAATATGTAACAACAGATGTTTGAATTAAATTATAAATCACTTAGTAATTTTCGTTCATTTTTGTTTGTCTTTGCTTTTAGTTTGTTAACCTAACCTTAAAAAGCTGTTGTTTGTGAGGAATAATAAACTGATTCTAAATTCGTTAAGTTGGTTGCTCATTTAGAAAGAGTCTTTAACGTGATAAGTTTAATTATTTTATCACACTCTAGACATATTCTGTAAAATTAAATAAATGAATGAGTAATACAAACGAAATCATTAACAGCTAAACTAGCTATTTACACAATCTGCATACATTTATCGACTATTTACTTCTGAATAACAACACAGTTTCCATGTGTAATATTTACTGTGTAAATTTACGTCAATCAACGCTACAGGTGTGAATATTTGACTGTATTCTCTGTTGACATTTTGACAATTGTGTAGTATTGACAGATCGCATAATCCTATTTGGGAACAATATTTGATTTACGCTTTTGTCGATAGATTTGAAAGATGAAGCTTTCAACTGTAGTTTTACGCTTGAATATCAATTTGGCGCAAAACCAGTAATGCAATAATTCAGAGCCAACGGTCGGAATCAATTCGGGTGTAAAAACTTTAATTTTTAACGCTAACAAATTTATCGACAAGTTTGTTTATTGAGAAATAAACGTAATTTAGTCATTAAATTGAGTCTTTAGTAAAAATACATGTCTTTAAAAAATGTAAATGTGGAGCTCATTCGTCAAGCTTAATTTAATTAGGAATATAGGAGAAACTACTGTACTGCATGCTTCGTTCACCAACAACCACGATATCGCTAAGACTCTTTTCCCTCTTTAGTAAACGAGGCTCTTCAAAATTTAACGAAGCTTTTATAACATAATTGCTTAGTTTTCTAGTTTACCTTCACAAAATATGGCATAGACTATTTAACATACATTCCTGGTTACAACAACTTGAACATATTTTAAATTTTCGTTATTATGTTTTATTTCTTCAGCTATAACTTCGATAAATAAGCCTTTTCTGGTCCTTATTTATATAAAAAGTTAAAGTACGTCAAAAGAGGTTTTCTTTTAGATCAAAACATATATCTTGTGTGGAACAAGACGGCAATTGAAACATAACATAACGAGCATACATTTTTTAAGGGAGTAGGGAATTCTAAAAATTCTAAAAAAATATTTTATGTACTGTCGTAATTTATTTAGCAAGACTTCCTGAACACGTACATATATAGTTTTAATGCTCTAAAACAATTTATTCGTCATAAATTGTTTAAAACATAAGCAAGAGCTACAGATTTTGATTTCAGGATTCCCTGTCACATTGGACAGCATAATAATAGGATTGCATTGTTTCGCAGAATTCGTATTATTCAAATGATGTTTTAGCTGGAATAGGCTGGTAATGTTGGCCAGCCTGACTTTCAGAACTCACTGTGAAATAGATCTTAGAAATTGTCTGTCAGCTGATAGTGTTTTGTTTGTTATGTAAACAAATACAGTAGTGTTTATTTGTGATCTGTGAGAGTTTAGTTTGAGATTACTTTAAAAAATTCTTTCCGGTTATTATATTGTATTCCAATTCAGTGTTGCTGTTCTGTCCTTCATCTATTTTTACAGTGAATTATGCCCGGAATAGAAAGGTTTGACAAAAAAGACCGAGATGAAGAAGCCCATTAGTGCATAAACAAATTTTCCAGAAACTAAGTTTTATGTAAGGAAAAGTGATAATATTGATGACAATTCTAAAGGCAATTCAATTTTCAATTTGGAATTACTACAAAAAGTTTTGTTTGAATCATGTGTTTATAACATTTGTTTGAAAGAATCATAAATTAATGTTATATGAGCGATATTGGCACGTTCTTAAGTGATAAGGACATTCTTACCCCCTTAAATTACCAATTAAGATTTACCCAATAATCTGTATGAATGCAATATATATACAAGCTTTAAACGGCTTGATAATTATTTACTGATATTTTCTCATTGCGTGGTTGTGAATTCAAAATACACATACGATGTACGAACATCATTATTTTTCTAACAGCTGTAAAAAATATTCCCTCTTGATCTACCAGCCGGAGTGTTCGAGCAATGAAATAAATCAGTCTGCTATAAACAAGATATCTGAAGAGACAATGAATGTAGAAAGTATCTGATGCTGTCGAAATTTGAGCGCGTTGTCATGGCGAAAAAGTACTCCGGAATAATAACATATACATTGTATAACATCATAAAGTTATATGAAAAACATGGAGGAAAAACAAAAATAGTATAGAATAAAAGAAATATTAAAATTTCTCAGAAATCTAGAAAGGCTAAAGAAACTTCTATTAGTTTCTGTCTGAGTAGTTTCTGCGATTTTACTGAACATTTGCAGAAAATTACATTTAAATTAATTGTATCCCTTTGTCTTGATATTAGTATGTATTAATGTTAATTAATTGGTTATCTGCTTAAAAAAATATTAGTATTCATAATTAAATATAAACTAAATTTGATATAATAAGACATGAACAAAGAATCTCACAAATAATTAATTTATTTAACCAATACTCCTCTAGTAACTAATAGTGTAAAAACATCTATTAGGTTTTCAGCTTTAATCTTTGTAAACTATTAGGTAATCCTAAAGACAACATTTAAGAACAGGACCTATCCAGAATTTATTGTGTACACTTTGAAGTGGGCCCAAAGAAATAGTTAATCCAAACCAAACAAATCTTGAGAAGACACCAGCTAACCAGATCTTTTCTCATTTAAAATATAATTGGCCTGATAAAAATGTTTTTTGTTTTTTTTTTGTTTTTAAAGGTGAAAACCCTAATTATTTATAATTATCAGAATATCGTTACATAATTGTAAATCATAAATTAGGACCTATTCAAAATTCTACGCTAAGGGAATTCCCTACTAAAAAATGAACATTTTCCAAAAAATATAATATATATTTTTCTTTTTTCCTGACTCTATAGTTTATAAGGTTTAAGAAAAACATAACGTAGCCTATGCCACAAAAGTTCTTTATATCAGTTTGAAAAATGTATTCAAAGCAATGCGCGCACCTACTTTTGGTCGAGTTGAACTTCTTTATGTTTGCTATTTGGACTAAAAAGATTTTTTATTTTTTTAAAGTAATTGCAAAGAAGGACAACAATGTTTATTATTAGGCTTTCAATGCCTCCAATATGTAAGTAAAATATATATTGACTATAAATACTGGTTGTGCAAGTTATTCCCCTCTATGGCTGCTAAAATAAATAAAGGAATCTTTAAACGCGATTTCCCGCAACTTTTCAATATTGGTATTTTTTACACGAAAGTTGTTATAACTTTTTAACTGCTAAAGCTACAGTGATGAAATTTTTACCACAGCTTTAGTAGCTTATAGTGCCACTTTTTGGGTATTTTTAGTCCTTTAGGACAAATACATGAGTATTTAAAAAAAAAATTGTAAATCACAATATGTTATATATATATATATTTGTAAGGTCATAACTACTAAACTTTTAGTGGTAAGAATATGATTATACCAAACAATTTAACGTTTTTTATCTACTTTAAAACATGATATCAAACGACCAAGTTGGTTCAGTAGTAAAAAAGTTATAAGATATTAGAAAAAACATATTTTTTGTCTAAAACAAAGTGTAAAAAAATTGTTCATAATTAAAAAAGGCCTATTATATAAAAACCCTATTTTCAGTAGGGAATCCCCTTAATGTAAGCATTTACAACATTTTGTAAAAGCAAATTCAGTGTTCTGATAAGTTCAAACGTGTTTCGAAAGTAAAAACATAAAATTTGGCCCATTAAATAAAATATAAATAAAACGAACTTAATGTGAGAAAATATGATGTTACGTAGTTTCAATTACAACTTTTGTAGAACACACGATGCCGTATAATTAGTAAACAGTAAATGACTGCAGTAAAATATCAGTACTGACGTCATAGTGACATTGACAATTTATGTACTAAGAGTAAAATATTACGTTACAATCCTACATTCTCTCATTCTAGGTTATCCAGTACCTCAAGGGTATTGTCCTAGTTAGTTACACGAGTGAACAACTAACTGTTGAAACATTCCTGCTGGGAATCCTTACACCGTTTTCTGAATAAGTAAATATACTTTGCAAATACGTTAGTACAATTAAAAAAGTCGTTAGAGTAACTATACAATTTGTACGGTTAGGAAATTAGATTAATTTAATTTAATGTTAAATGATGTTTAGGCATTGTGTACAGCAGTAGTCATTTTTTAAATCTTAAAAGGCAAGAGATATGGATTATAAAACGAGAAAATGATATTGTATCTTTGCATAAGTTAACTATTTCTAGGCTTTATTTACAGAACAATGCGTTCATTGAACCTCTGACCTCTAGGCGTTTATTTACAGAACAATGCGTTCATGGAAATTATGACCTCTTTGCGTGTAATTGAAAAACAATACGTTCATTGAACTTCTGATCTCTATGCGTTTATTTACAGAACATTACACGTTCCATTGAACCTTTGACTTCCAGGCGTTTATTTACAGAACAATACGTTCATTGAACTTCTGACCTCTAGGCGTTTATTTACAGAACAATACGTTCATTGAACCTCTGACCTCTAGC
>JAGFPH010012672.1:0-29191 GCA_018207615.1 Philaenus spumarius | reverse complement strand
GTTTCTCGCCCAAACGTTTTCTGGCTAAATAAAACGGCCTTCGACGAATGCTGAAAATTTGACTGATTAACGGCACAGTTACCAAAAACTTTAATACAAAAAAGTTTATCCTAAACTCCATTTCTACTATTTTTTTAATAGCTAAAGATACATCTAATTTAAAATTTATCAACTGTCTGTGAGATGTACTGATGGGAAACATTTTTATTTGGATACCTTTTATTAAAATGTATAGCACAGTTTTATTATAAATACAGTCATTAAAATTCGAAGACAACAAAGATATTGTCTTGAAAGTTGCCATACACTATAACTAATTTGAGTGTCACTAGTATATTCGGGGACAAGTATAGAGAGAAAGGTGTAGGGGTCGGTCGGCCCAAGACAATGCTATTGTTGGGAAACTGACTACCCGGCCACCCTCGTATAATATCCTGCTGTCACTGTCACCACCTCCCTTAAATTCTTAGAAATAGTTCGGTCCAATACAAAATATTATAATTTGAACCTCTAATCGAATAAAAACAAGTCACGGCTCAATCTTCTCGCACGATTTAGACCAATAAGAGAAAACTTGAATCACAATCCTACGACTCTCCGTTGACGAGCTAGTTGGCTATTACAATAATAGTATTGTAAATGACACTAGTTTTGAGACGTTTAGAAAAACATTACTCATAAACTAGTTGTTATTCTGTTTGTTAAATTTCACTGGGACAAACTGAATCGACTGATCGAATAATTTTTTTTATCATTTTAAGCGGTACCGACATATAATAACGATAGAAAACAAATGCGTGATTGTCTTAATAAACTTAATATTACCTAAACTAACTTAATATTTAATAAAAGAACAATAATAATAGTTGTTAAATTATTTACTAGGCCTAAGAAATTTCAATGGTAGAAAAAATTCAATCGACAGTTCTAAAACCTCATAGATTGCACAAGTGTTTTGATGAGTCAAACATTAGCAAACAAATTGTGTTTATACAGTTGTTTTTTCCGCTAGTCATTGGAGAATGACATAGTGGTTAACTGTCGAGGTTTTTGAACTGTCGATTGAATTTTTTCTACCATTGAAATTTCAAATTTCTCAATGCTACACTTCTTTTTTCTCCCGCTCTAATAAACTTAGAAAAGAAATTATAACACAATGTATAATTTTCAAAAACATTTAGGATAAAGTATGTTCACCAACGATAACAATATAAACATCTATATAATTTTAAATTTATAAAGAATAATGTGGATATTATTTCAATTTGGTTGGTTAAAAGAGAACATCATTTGAGATCTTCTAAATAGAAGATTGAGCCGTCCCTTGTTTTTATTCGATTAGTGGTTCAAATTATAATATTTTGTATTGGACCGAACTAGTTGTAAGAATTTAAGGGAGGTGGTGACAATGACAGCAGGTATGAGGGTGGCCGGGCGGTCGGTTTAACAACAATAGCATTGGTTGAGTTCATCCGCACTGATCGGTAAATTTCTGATCAATCAGACCGGTGACAGATGACGTAGCGTTTACTGATCATAGATGAGTGCGGCTGAACAGGCTTTACAAATACACCGGTGAGAGGTTGTGGCGGTCTTTTAAATTAGCTGTAGCAAGTGGAAGCATTTATTATTTTATTTGTAAGAAAACAAAAACGGATCGAGTTGGAACTGTAAATGCTATCGATAATAAAGATAACATTTAAAATTTAGTTCTTATGGCAGCGAATTTGGTAATACCAATACTATGAATACGTTCGTACTATTTATTTGCACACAGAGACAAAATAGAGCAACCCACAATTAAGTTTGGTTATTTTGAAAACCATCTTTTATGCTTAAAAACTTGTTTTGCAATTTATAATGTTATGTTTTAACTTTAGCACATTAGCATATATATTTGGATAGTTCGAAATATAAAAACTTACTTTCCTACAATATTTATGTATTTACTGTATTAATAATTTTAAAGTGTTCTCTTGTGGATTAAACAAATAATAACGAAAAACTAATTATTTGTAATAAGTCATAGGATATACAGTAAATAAATATAAATATTACACACAATAATCAGTCTCTTCTTAAATTCTATACTTAATTTATATAATTATGTTTGAGCATTAACAAAAATATACACCATCTTATTTAATAAAACGTTTATTTTTCAATTACAATTACCTTCTACTATCCTTTATGAACTTCATTACTATCCGCTATGAACAGATTATTCTAACAACATCGTATTGAACACTCCTAAAGTCTAATATTTTAATTTTACCGCCACTGAGAAAACTGATCAGCTTACGGTGACCAATCCACCGTAGTTTAGTTACGGTGAGCAGATCACTGATCAGAGCGGAAGTAGTCGTCTGCTATTTCATTTAACCGATGTCAGATCAGTTTGCGTTTTGGGACACTATTCCCACCGATGGACACCGATCAGTGCGGCTGAACTCAACCATTGTCTTGGGCCGACCGACCCCTACACCTTTCTCTCTATACTTGTCCCCGACTATACCATAGGTTTTAAAAGTAACCGGGAACGATACAAAAAAGTTCGCTGTTTGTAGTGCTTTATGATCTATAGACTCCAGTCTTAACAATGTCCAAGGCATTAGGTACACTAAGTAAATAAAGTCATAAAAAACGGAATTACCTATGTGATAATTTAGTGATCATTTTTGGAAATAGAAATGACAAAGCATTATTTATTAGTCGTGTCCAAAATACACGAATCAACCATTCTATTATACTAAAAATACTATACGTGGACATGGCAACGCTTTATAATACAGTAGTAAGCATATTTTTGTTTGTGTTTGCTTTTAGTTTGTCAATCTAACATAAAACATATTTGAAAAATAATAAACTGATTATAAATATGCTAATTAAAGTTGTTACGGTAATGAATGTAAACAAACATGTGTTTAATAGAAAAAACTTTGACACAAAATCTCACAACTAATACGTTTGTCAACTCAAACGCGTTTCAACGACAAAGTCGCCATCTTCAGTGATGCACGAGCTACAGTCAAAGTTCGCTTTGAGTTATAGTTTGACTTCTGTAACTCGTGCATCACTGAAGATGGCGACTTTGCGTTGAAACGCGTTTGAGTTAATAAACGTATTAGTTGTGAGATTTTGTGTTCAAAGTTTTTTCTATCAAGTATATCTTCTCACAAGTCAAGCTCAATATTTATTTGTTAACATGTTTTGCTAAGAATGTTATCAGAACAGCTGTTTTCGTAAGTTTTGGTCTTAAGTTCAGAGAAAAATAGATTTTCAGTGTTTCCCGAATTTGAAAATTTTTGGAGAAACTTTTCAAATTTTTCTTTCTATAAAACACTAATTCGGACTATTACAAATATTTTAAAACAAAAAATAGCCAAATTGGTCGAACCGTTCTCAAGTGATGCGCTTACCAACTAACAGCAATTAATTTTTATTTATATTTTAATTAATCATAACTAATATTTTCGTTATGAAATTTGACTACATCTAATAGTGCAAATGCAGTTCAGCAATCAGGCTATTAGCGTAGACTATGTGTCATTCATAGTCATATACCTATTTAGTACTTAACTGCGATATTTAGATATGGAGTTATCAATAATATTTCACAACCTAAAAAACCTAAATTGTGGTTCAAATCTGTATCAATTAAATTGTATAATGGAAAATACAATTTCGAATAGAATAAAACAGCCAGCTTTAATGGTACTGAATATTTAATTATGTATAATAAAGAAAATTAAGTTTTTGTGTAAATGCAGTTATTAATAATATTTCACAATCTAAAAAACCCAAATTATGGTTCACATCTGTATCAATTAAATTGTATAATGCCAAATACAATTCGAGTAGAATATAACAGCCAGCTTTAATGGTACTGCACTATGAATGTGATTGTAATAAACCGAATAAGTATGAGGTAAACTCACATGCCAAGGGTGTCGTACCATCACTCAACCAGAAAATGACACTAAAATGTTGGTAATAACAATGTGTGAATGCTACAAATACTGAACATAAACATTCTTTAATACATTTTCCATTAGAGCTGGGACCAGTAAAATGAGGAGTTGGCTCCCAAACACCGTATGCATGGAACAAACATATTATCACTTTTTTACGAAAGTTAAGATTCTTTCTTTAAATTATGGACAAAAGAGGTTTATGAGCAACATCTTACGAATATCTAAAAAATGACTTACAAATTAATTTTCTATAAAACTGTATTTTCTGCCCTACGGAAATACATAGAAATATATTTTTTGAGTTCTGATTTTGGAAACATAACATGATTTTGGTTTTCATGCTTTATAATTTATGGAGATATCAACTGTGGCTAATTATCGACAGACTCAATATTGACAGCAAAATGTCTTCTGTGAATCACATTAATGAACTGAATAAAACACTGAGCTTAGTGGTTTTTTTGGCCTATTTCATTGGTATAGTTCTGACAGAACACGTTCTAAAATTTGTATTCTTTGGTATGTTTTCTTTTCATTTATATTATGGCACTTTGGAGTAAATCAACAAAACAAAATATGACTCAAAGCTCTACAATTGACAAAAGCAAGCAGTAAAATAACACTTATAGTTCGTTTGTACCATCTTAAATTTGAAGGGATTTTACAAATCTAGGTACCGTATTTTGACCTTTCCTTATAATATGTGTATTTAAGAAGTAACTTTGCATTACAAGTTTTGTAAAAAGTACGTAAATGTGTTCCTTGTTTTGAGGTTTTCAGTTGCTTTTAGTTTTTTTCCATACCAACCAGTATAGAAGAAATGTATTTATTTTAAGATTTATTTTTTAAATTACCTCTGTAAGATCAATGGAACTCGTAATAATTCGCTTTACAAATTATTTTTCCCGCCAATAAAATATTTGTTCATTTTTAAAGCCCCCTCCTACCAAAAAAGTATACTTTTAAATGATATTACATAAGGGTAAACAAAACTTGATAATTTTCCTTAATGATGCCCAGATTGGTAATGTCACAAAAAATCAGACGGTGTCGACATTTCTTTTCTATAAATATTAATAATAATAAGACAAAACTACAAATTAGTCTGCTTCCGTGGTAGAATCAGGAAACTGGTGTATATTTTTATATTTAGAAAAGTTTTCTTTTACCATAATCTTTAAATACCGTTTGTGGTTGTATCACTTATAACGTATACACTTGAAATTTTATAAAATTGTTAATTTATGTTATAAATAACATTACTGACAAAATGTACTGAAACAAATGTAATTTTTTTCATTTTTCAAAATAATAAATCTCGAATTTATCAATATCAGACATAAGATTTATTACGGTAAGTAATTTTGTATACGTTATAATTATTAATCTGTTTAAAAGATGATAACATAAAGACAAAAATACATAACAAATTCACAAAAAAAGAAACACTTCATGTGTTTTGAACAATTTATTACAAATAAAGAATGTCCCAACATTTAGAAAACTTACACTTTGACAATCTTTAAAAAAGCACAATACCGGTACATATTTTTTCGACAAAATATATTAAACAAGTGTGAGACGTGTCTTATCAATCACCAAACCGATCTTAGTATTTTATAGAAACGTTTCAAACGAAATTAGTAAGAGAGTTGACTAAATATTAAATCTTCAGTCAAAGGTAGGCCTACGAGACTGCAGAGTCATCGAAAGTTAAAAGGGTAAAAAAACATTCTAAAAAGCCGGATGTCGTACAGTCTTCAAGGTTGACACAACAGTGTATTTAATCAAATGCGTACCTCACTGCATATAGCGAGCAATCTGCTCATGAGCTGTGTAAATTGACTTGTCTAACGTAAGTTAAGAGTAAGCCGTGTTAGTCTCGACACCAGCGCAGCCTGGAAATAGAAATCCTAAACAACCGTGTAAGAATGTGTATGTGAAAAACCTGCGAAACGAGCAAATATAAAATAAATGAATATTCTTGCTCCTTATGCATTGGGAAAACCGATAGACACGAAAAAGTAGGGGGTTGCGTTGCGAGCCTTGCTCGTTTTACGACGCTTGCTCGGAATGGGGTGTGTGTACGTGAAAATTTGCTCGGTTCCTACACTGTACAAACACACACACACACACACACACACAAAGTGTGCTTTCTGCTACAAGTCGGGCAGGGTTCCTATTTAGTTTTCACCGCACAAGATATCGTACGGCCGAGAAGTTTCCTGATTCTTGACTGGCTACAAACAGCTGGTGTTCTAGAGAACTTTTGGTATTTATTAATAATTTGGGTGGTACCTGTTTGCAAATTTTGGTTGCTTCATACAAATGATATTATTCAACTAATACCAACTAAATCACATTACATCAAATTATAAATAGGTCCTTAATACCTATGTTAAACTACTATTCAAAATTTGAAATCAGTCTTTATCAGTAAATTGCATAAGATGTGATGAGTCGTGTTTTCATTTTCATTGCATAGATGGGGGTGGAGGGGCAGGGTTATATGTTTGCTCAGGTTGCCTGTCGTGACCTGTCATTCTCATACTTCTCGCTTCTACTCTGTGAGTTTACAAGTAGCAAGGGGTCTAGGCTTCTCAAAGTACATATTAAACAGGAAATTGCAATACTAGCAATATGAATGCAGATAATATTGTTAATGGTGATTGTGGAAATTTTTGTTGAAAAAAGTTTATTTTGGGGAAATTTGTTGTGCTAAAACATTTTCTGCACCCATGACAAAATGTAGTAGGTTAATAGAGCATACAGTAAACACTTTCGGTCTTTCGCCGGAGGGATAGGCCTGGTGCTCAAGTAACCAGTACGGTAAAACCTCTTATAGCGGAGTATGGGTGAGCACCCTGACTCTCGTTGAACGACTGAATCACAAAAGATTTGCGTTTCATGGAAATATTGTTTTGCGTTTAATAAATTTTGCATATTTTTCAGTAAAACGTTTCTTTTTGAATTCCTATAATTTACTATTTTTGAATAAATGAAAAATTAATTTATGCAGATTTGATAGGCTTTAAACAACTCGGATGGTTGAAAATTCAGAAATTAATATTTTTTATATCCAGACATTTCAAAATTACAAAAGTAGATACAGTAGAGTCCCGATATTTCGAGTTGAATGGGACCGAGAGTACCTCGGATTGTGAAAAACTCGAATTACACGGAATGTGTAGAAGTTAAGACAAACCTACTATTTATAATCCTCGTATCTCCAAAAAAATTTAACTTTTATTAAATATACACTATTTTGTATTGAACACAGAAGTAAAAAAGTAATTTTATACACAGTAAAAAATAGAAACTTATTAAAGAAATCATAAATAGTTTTTTGTTTAACTACACTGCAACGTTTACGAGCTGCGATGTCACGCCAGGGGGATACGGCAGTGGCGGGAAAAGTTTGTTTCGATGTTATTTTTGTATTTAGAGTAGAACTTGGATAATTCAAACTTCTTTAATTTAAAATTACCATTAATTCGAAGTTTCGGTTTGATCCCTTGAACTTTATATGATATCAATGTAAAACAATTATTATGGATAAATTCGAAGTCAACTTCTTTAATTCAAAGTTTTTTTTCAACACTAAAAATAAATTCTTGTGCTGTGAAAGAGATCGCTGGATAAATAGGTCACTGTCTGGTAGAAAGGGGGCTGGACATAGGGGGCAGGACTTACGTGTTTGTACACGTATTATTGTAATTCAAGACACAGTACCATTTCCAAGAATTTTTCCTTCCGAGAATTCTCTAGGTAATGATACTGTAGTTTGTCATTGATGCTCTGCCCAATCTCTGTCTGTTGTTAATTCTTGACAAAACCTTTTGTAAACAGAACAGAACAATCATATTGTTTATTGACACTTGTACTGCGCATAACTCTACCCCACTTATATAAACAACGTTACGGTTATTTTCTTCCCCCCTAACATGACTTTAGTTGTACAGCCAATGGACAGGTCATTATAAAAAATGTTAAGCATTTATACCGGCGACTTATTGTACAAACAGATTCATCGGAAAACATAAATTTAAAGATCGGTATCCTTCAAGCAGCAAGAATGTGTCACAATGCATGGTCACATTCAATGCTATTTGTGGCTCGAATTACACGGAACCTCGGATTATCAAGACTCGAATTACCGGGACTCTACTTTAGTACATTTCATATCAGAAGTATTTAAATATGAAACATAAGAACACAAAATAACCACTGTTTTCTTCATACATTACTATAAATTTATTTTAAAAGTGAATTGTTTTGATTAGTTTTCTTTTAATTATAATTGGTGAACTGTGAGCAAGATTCTGCCTCTCAAATGTATCAGACCCGAGTGGGGCAGTTCCGGCTCCAATCTGCTCTTCCTCATCCGTGTCTCTTTAGCCCGGTCTTGTAATGCCACAAGTCACATTCAGTTAAATATATAATTTTGAAAGCCTGAGGTAAATGGGACACCCAACTGTAAACAGGGAAAAAGTTGTAACTTAGTCAATAATGCAAGTAAGATAAAACAGAATGCGGAACCGTTTTATAAATTTGAACCTAGTCTTGTATGTATTCATTTTAATAGTAACACAATTTAACACAAATATAATTTAAAAGAGTAGTTATTTGTTGTTTAAAATCTGTACTTTGTACCTGTAGGACTAATGTAGGGACAAAGAGTGGAATAAGTTGGCAAAAAGCAAATGTCTAGAGGAATTTGAACGTAAGACATGACACTGCATTGTATATTGAAGGACTGTCACTCTACCAACGAATCCGTCGCCATCCCCACCCCTCAAAGTCTGCAATCTAGTCGTGAACTAAAATATTTTTTCTTTCAGGTGTTTAATTTTCAAATTCAACAGTTAATGCGTAACGGTTATTGTATTTTCTCATTATATCTTTATTGTATAAATTGAAAGAAAACATTTTGTGTGCAGGTAGAATCTGAAGACAAATATGAAAGGATTGGTGGCACTGCGACTGGAGGAGGAACTTTTTGGGGTTTGGGAAGCTTGCTCACTAAAGCTAAGGTGGGTGAAAATCAAACTAATTTTCTAAAGTTATTTTAAACAGTTTGGAATTCATAAAGTGAAGAGCACCTACACTCGTGTACATAGACTTTCCAGTGGTAATCAATGCTTGGTTATCAATCAATTGGTAGTGCCGGATTACCGAAATTGCCGGATTAGTGGAACATTAGGTACAAAAGAAAATTTAACATAAAAACATTGTTTATAAGCAAGCATAAGTATGTAATATTTAATTACTGTACCTTCAAAAACATGTTATAATATACAATAGGAAAACAATACATATTCTAGTGTGAAGAAAAACAAGAATAAAATTCTTAATTTCTAAAAACTACAGTACAATAAAGTACATTGAACTATAAAATGTTTAACGTTTAAAAATTTTAACAGCGAAAAAATTGTCTGTGGTTCTTGCTTTTTTGGATTGAAGGAAAGCCTCAACACGTTTTCCTGCGGTCTATTTAGTGTTATGATATCAGATGCGGAAGATTGTAGAAGATGACAACGAGATTACAGTTGTGAAAGTTTTCAAAGCGGTAAAGGCATGCAACACACACGGCGTTTTCGTCCGCCACGTATATTGTCACCGCGACATATCAAGACTCAATTTTGTCCTTTTTCTTTTTTAAGTCATGTATTGTTGCATGGCCGATGTTGTGCTTCTTAGCTAACATAACTTGTCACCTTTTTCCAAGCATTTTAAAATTTCATATTTTTTATCCAAAGTTAATGTGACGTGTTTACGTTTTTCCGACATTGCACTACATTTTACCCTAATACAATAATACACAGAACAGCCACACAATTACTACTGATATACACGAGCAAACGACAGCACAATGGCTGTTTATGTTGTACAGTAAAAACTGACACTGACTCACATACATGCAGGCTTAGCAGAGATTTGAAAAGTTGAATGACCTGCCGTCGCTCTCTGAGCTCCGGATTGTTGGACGTGCCGGTGTAGCGCACTGCCGGATTATGGAGATTTTACTGTACCTGTCAAAAATACCCAGGACTTTATTGTTTGACACATCACTTGTTAGTTTATACACATCTTGCCAATGAGTTAAAAAAAATATTTTGTATTTAAATTCTTTTAGAAAATTAATATATTTTAATTTTATTTCTTTAACGATTTTAGCATAAAATATATTAGAAAATTTATAAAGGATCTTGCTGATCACAGATTGTTATTGTATGCCAAAAGAGCCTAGACAGTTTACTCGGACACACGAAAATTTATGCAAAATTTTTTTGCGCCTAATTAACTATAAACACATCCACCAAGCCTATCAAGATTTACTTACAGATTTGTTTAAAGATAATGATCTTTCACAAATTTTACACAAGCAATTTTTCATATGTTTTTATTTGTATTAAAAAATTTGAATATATATGAAAAATCTACTATACATTTTGAGTAAAATTCTTATAATCTTAAATTGAATTATTACGACCCATGTTTTGATTACATCGTGTATTTTTCCAGGGGTTTGATGAGCTACTAGAACTGGCTGAACAAGGGGACCACCGCCATGCTGATATGTTGGTCAGAGACATTTACGGAGGAGATTACGAGAGCTTAGGCCTTCCTGGTGATTTGATCGCTTCCTCTTTTGGCAAAGTTTGTCCAAAACGCGGAAGTGGTAATATTTATTACTGTAGTAAAAGTATTTCCTGTATTAAAATAAATACGTTTTGCACATTTGTCGTATTATCATAGAATATGATTTAGGCGTGGGAAACAAAACAGATACGTGAAACCAACATTCGTATAATTGTATATAAAACCGTCAGTTGTATATGAGATTTTATAATGTGAAAGATAACTGTAAAGTATTTACGATGGGTACTCTATCTGTGATGACAATAACAATCTTTGCTCAGCAACATGGTATCCTCCATAAATTGTCTAATATATTTGAAGCTATATCGTAAAGTACTAAAATTAAAATATATATTAAAAAAAAAAAAGAACTGACTTTTATATTTAGCTTAAGAAATCTAATCTCAAAAAGTTTAAATTAAACATTCCACAGATAACAATAATTTGTGTTTTGAAATAAAAAAACCCCGACACATCAACTAGGAAAGAGCTGAAACAACGGCTGAACAAATTTTCTAAAACCCTAGCCAAGAACATTCTCAATCAAGTCACCCTTCAAAGAAGAAAAATAAAATATAAATCAAAATCGGTTCATCTATTTGGGATCTACGATGCTACAGACAGATACACACGTTAAACTTATATTGTAACACTCCTCTTTTTGCGTTGTGAGTTAAAAAAATATGAAATGAATGAATAAGTTTGGATTACACTGATTTGAATAAAAACCCCGAACCACAAAACAAGAAACAAAAACAATAACTAAACAACTAAACTTGTAAGTTATGTTTAATACGCTACCCTTATGTACATTTTGATGGGATGGTCACCATCTTCAGAGGGTTTTAATACGTTTGTGATTTTTATTCAAATCGGTGTGATTTTGTCGCCACAGTGCTCTTCTATTTGTTTAATAAAGTTTGGATTGTCTAAAAATTAAAAAATGGCGTTTGATTTGTAATCAAAGTGTTTCCAGACCTATGTTGACCTTTCTCATTATTTTGGTCAAGGAAAGTCCTATAAACTGTATTATTTTCCTCCAGGCATTCCATGTACATTTTATTTAAATTACACTGTATCCACTATACAAATTGAATCAGTTATTACGATTATCTGTAAAACTAATCTATTTTGGAGGTTTAGTTTTTACAAGTAAACTTTAATTGAAGTATGTAATTGTCTTTTTGTTTTCTTAGGTCAATGTTCTGAAGCAGATGTCGCTCGCAGTCTTCTCTTTACAATCAGCAACGATATTGGACAAATTGCTTGTCTCTATGCAATGATGCATGGTTTGAATAAGGTAAAGCAAACTTTTTGGCAAAAAGAAGTTTATTATTTATTTTAACAGGTTCTATTTACTATATCCTAGATATTGCTTTCTTTTAAAGATGAACTGTGGGCTCCAAATATTATAAAGAATGTACCAAATGCTTTGGTTGTGTTCTTCCGTCTACATTTTTGGCACCCATTTTGCAAAAACTGTTTCGTATTAAAGTTTGTTAGAAACAATTTCATAAATTACTGATCTTGAAACTTGGGGACAATTTTGATGAAGCTCATCAATAGTGAAACATCTGCTTTAACTAATCTTATCAACTTTTTATCTCAACTCTTCACAGATGACAGCAGGCCATCCAGATCGATCCTCATCATGATCATTTGTCCTTCCTTTATTAATCAGTCTGTGCCACCCACGCATATTTTCACCATCCTCTTAAACTTCAACAATTTTTTGATAAATTTCCTCAGGATAGAAATTTTTTGTATTTAAAAACCGAATGATAGAACTCACTTCACGTTCAGTATTTTAGCATTTAAAAATAAATAATTATATTTTTATTCAATGTTTAGACATCTGTGTAATATGTTTTGATGTCATATATTTTACAAATACTATTAAAATATATAAATTGACATTATTAAAATAGTAACTCTAGTTGTTCAACTAGCCAAAAAATCTAAATGTAAAGTAGGTTTTCCAATATGTTAATAAGCGGTTTTGTATGTTGACTGTTGGTCTACAGATATGAGACTGCCTCGTAAGTACTACCAATAGTTTGATGGTTATTAACACGTTCAACTTGTAGTTACTGATGTCCTTCTTTATTTACAGGTATATTTCGGTGGATACTTCCTACGCAATCATCCACTCAGTATGCATACAATTTCATTTGCAATAAACTTTTGGTCACGAGGTTCTGTCCAGTCCAGATTTCTCCGTCACGAAGGCTATCTTGGTGCGATCGGAGCTTTCATGAAGGGCGCAGAAGAGTGTGGTGCGTTTACGTTCCAGGTATCTCATTATACCTGATTAAAATTACATAGCACTGGTAACGGTTTAATTTTGACAGTTGTTTAATTTTGTGTTTTGATTGCTTAATATCCTTACTTTGCATATAGGATAAATAAGCACAGTTGTTTTGGTTTGCATCAAAAATGGGATGTAAAGATAATTAGAAAAGATCACATTTAGTAAAATAATTATAGCAGATTATCAAACAAAATTGGTAAAAGATTCCATTCTTGTGTTGAACAGTCAGGTAGAATATCTAATAAATTCACCAGTCCTGTAATCTTTGTCTGGCCTGTGATAGTCACACCCTGGCAGTTCTTTCACACCCTTTTATTCCTGAGGTTTATTGGACAAATAATGGTTCATTGCCATAAATATATACAAATTGTTTGCTCTTAAATTGTAATGTATGTAATTTCATAAATAAATAAATTATATAAAGGTTGAAAAATCATATGTAGTATAACTATAATAATTACAGTAGAAGCCCTCCTAACTGGCCTCGGATCAACCGGTCCTCGGATTAACCGGCCTATCTCACGGAACAACAGTTTTTTTCTCTTACAGATTATATTACTGTAACTGGCCGAAGTGTCTCAACGACATTTCTTGGAAAATAAAGCGGGATAATGCAACATTAGGTGTGCAATGTGTGTTATTGTTGTAGCAGACAGAACAGGGGAGGGGGAGCGTGAGTTTAATTCCCTCTTGCTTCCGCGGCAACTGCATTTTTTCTTAGAATCAATTGAAAAAGCGGCATTCTTTATTTCTTTTTTTATGTCTGTTGCTTTGTCACAACCTTTACTGAATTTTGTGGGAGCAAAATATATATATAATATTTGTAACATATTGCGTAATATGTTGAGCAGCAAAAAGATTCAACGGCATTAGACGTGATTAACGTATGAAATTGGAGAGACTTGGCATTAAAAATCTTTGAATGTTAGGAACAGAAAAAAATAACAGATTTTTTGATACGGTATATGTAAATTCAGTTTTCAAAGTTTAAATTATTTTATTTATTGGTGTTTGTTTTTTTTATGTGGTACATACAATAAAATGGGATGCAATAACATCTTATTTGGTTGTTTATTTATGAAATGTATAGGTTATTTTTGAACAAAAATCTATTTCTTACGGGAACCTTGGATCAACCGGCCAAACAGATAACTGGCCAGGGTCTCGGTCCCGACCAGACCGGTTAAGATGGATTCTACTGTAACTATATTTAATTAAAATATTAATTACATATTTGTTTAATAAATTTTGTAAAGCAGACAACCAATAAAAAAATAAGTGTTGTCGACAAGTTATGAAATTTATTTGGGATTAGTGTGCATTCAATAAGGAATAGTCAGTAAAGAAACATAGTGGACAAAATAAGTATTGTATTTGAGAGATACATAGACAAACAGCACTAACTTTAATAAAATTACTATCCACCTCATCATTCAATTTATTTTCCTACATAACTTCTTCATATATGTCAAAGGACCCCTAACACTCACCATGTTTACATACAAGCAATGTAGAAAACAACAGCTGATAAAACATTATTGCAATTGTTTCCATGTTTATGGTCAATTGAAATAATGTTAAATTTAATCTGTTATAACTTCAAAATCTTAAATCGGAATAAAACTTTTAAATTCGGAAAAAATTTTATGTTCTAACTCGACATGCGAGCATTTGTCAGTAAAGTTGCTTATTATCTACAATTGTCATGAGACAGCACAGGGTTAAATATTTTCTTTACAGTGGCCGCTATGAGACAAGTCCTTTGAGGGAAGGTCTAATAGACAGGCATTGCCTGAAGAAAAAAATAGAGGTTGCAATTCTTCTGCAGTTATGTTATTTTAAGGTGCCAAATAAAACACTTATTAAATTTTGCATCATAATTGCAAAAAGCAAAATCAAAGCAAAAAAATACACCCTTAGCTACTTTTGTTCCTTTTAAACAAATACCTTTTAAGTTATGTAATTGAAAGATTTCCTCTTAAAATACAAGAAACTTCAATGGAAAACTAATATTTATTTCTGTAATAATAATTACATATAGCAAAATAAATATGTCAGTACCTCTAATTCAAAAGTAAACGTTACTAATAACAATTTTTTAATTAAATATAAATAAAAAATGGTTTGACAACATATTGTTCGGAAATTGTGTGCCGAATCGGTAATTCAAATTAATTAATTATTTTGCTAAATATGGTAATTATAGAAAGAAAATTTTAAGTGCTGTATCTAGCAAAACCATTAGGTCTAGGCTTATTAAAAATTTGTGGAATTTTACTAATTATTGTGTGATGTGTTTTCTTTATATGGAGTCCTACCAAAATATTTTGTTCAATTAGCATAACTACTGTATGTATTATTGCCTTTTATAACTGTTGTTTTAACTCTTTGAGCATCACTGATGTCATGTTTAAAGGGTTGATTTTAAAATAATTGTAAACCCCATCCATATCTTGGAAAGTCTGCATTTGACTGTAATAACAATTTTAATGGGATATTTATATTAGCAAGCATAGAAGGCTCTTATAGTATCTTATCTTATGTATTTATTATTATTAGTATTATTTATTTGATCAAAATTACAAAGTTTTATAAATATATTACTTATTTATTAACTCATAATTATCTTGTCACATGAAAGAATAAAAAGAATTATCTATAAATAACAGTAGTATAACTAATAATATGATTAACCTTTTTAAATTAAAAGAAATGAGAAATGTCAAATAGCTACGAAGACAAAAACAAAATTGAATATACTCTGGCCGAAGACCAGTAAATTCAGTAAATGTGTTTTTTTGTATCTGTTGTAGTTAAGCCAGCATAGCGGTTAGTGTCTTGTAGACTGAGGTCTCTTGAAATAAAAATAAAGTAAAAACACCTCTGGCCCTTTCCCATTAAAAAAAAAATAACGTAGTTGAACTTTTAGCATGTTTTGTGAAGCACGGGTATTCAAGCTTTCATAAAATAAATCTTTTGTCTAAAATGTAGTTTGTGATCAATTATTTTGTCCACAATTGTGTGAGATAAGCGAGCAAGAGGTCTTCCATTATACTGTTATAACAATCAGACAGTAGAGCCTAAGAATAATCACTGAATAATATACATTCTTTAGATATTCTATAATTTATTTCAAAATAAAATATATTGTATTTTATTAATTAAAAATAAATTAAAATTTTGTACAGATGAAGAAAAGTATTCATGGTTGGAGAACTACGCAGGAAGTTCAGGCTTACGCTCGAAGACATCTGTGTGTTTAGACAATGGTGTACCTGTGGATCAATTGGAACTGGATCGGTGGGAATCACCGTTGACTTTCTGCCCTCTACTGGCAGATCCTGCTAACTATATACCTGATACTGTTGATTTGAATTGTGATGAAGAAGCAAGGTTAGTTTTATTACAAGGGTCATTCACAATTTCTGCTTAGTTTGAAACCCAATAGTTGAAAATTTGGTTCATGTATCGTAAAAACTTGAAATCTTTTAATCTATATTAAAGAGTAATTTAGTATTATTCTCTCGTACAATTAAGTTCTTGAATTACTTCCCATTTAACCTATTTTTTCTTCATCATAATTTCAGTGTTCATACATTTTTTCTTGTAACTATATCTATTGCAAAACCTAGTTATTACTTCTACAAAAAAAAAAAAAAAAAATACAAAAATAAACATGAAGGAAGGAAGTAATAAAGGAATTCACAAATTACAGTATAGTAAAACCTGTCTATCCGGCCCTTCGATATCGAAACCAGTTGTTTGGCTGATCTATCAGTGGTAAATAAAATATACATCTTTGAGTATGCACAGAAAACAATAAAATAGTAAAGGGCGCAACAACAGTGACAACAGTGAAAGTGGCAAGTGTTGAGGCAGTGAGACTTGTTGTCTACCTCTCCTTCCCACCCTCCACCCCCCTATGTGCAGAATGCGCTATACATTCTTTTGTAGTATTACGACGATCTCGCCGAGTCTTTTGTTTTAACGCATTTGACAAATGTTCAAATCAACTTTTTCCGCCGGATTTTCGACGGTCTAGTTTTTTGCCGTCCGCATTATCGACGCAGAATAGAATTCACTCGATAGTAAATGAGCAGGCCGAATGGCACCAGCCCTAATCTGCTTATAGTACAGTAAGCAATATCGGCAGAAATTTTATAATCTCCTCTCCGCACTCTCATAGTGAAATAAGTTGCCGTCTCATACCCAGTGGACCTGTCACCAGTAAAACGGTCATGAAAATGATACAGCAATAGTTGTAAAAAAATCTTGTAAATTGTGGGGTTTTGTAGTAATGATCTTAGTTTTGTCCTCTATTGCTTGTTCATTCAGTCTATGAGTGACTTATCTGATTTTCGTTGTGAAAGTAACGCTATGCTTACAACCTTCAGATACTATTATTTATTTGATTTACAAACTTTGACCTCTCCTGGGCGTGGTTCATCATGTTTAAATTTAAATTATATCTCTGGGGGGTTGTAGTCGCTCGGGACTAAAAAGCACTTCAAAATGGATTCTGTTCTTCAAACTTTCTGTGTTTATGTTCTTAAATGACTTTTGATCTTTTAGGAAGTAATTTTTCTGTGATTTGTTTCACTTATAACATTATTTGCTCGTTTACCGCCATATTTTGATAACAACCACAATAAGACAAAAACACTAAAACATTCTAAAAATATGACAAATGTTGAATTAACATATTTGTTTTATTTACTCAGAATAATGCTTTGTTGAAGCTATAAAACAGCTGCTTTTAAATTTTTTACTTTGAAATACTGTGTACACTGAAATATGAAATACGGCTGTTTTTAATGCTCTGTGATGAAAAATACTTGTATTATAAAATAGTTATTCAATATTTTCTGTTCTGTAAAATATTTCAGAAGATATATTTGTTATCCTAAAAGTTAGGGTAAATGCATAATATAGAAGAGTTTGTGGTGGGACTTTAGAGTAGATAGTAACTGTACTGTTATATATTGTTTTCAGAATTTATTGGCTGAACTGTTTCGAATCATCAGTGGAGAAGTTTGTTCAGAGAGCCGTACAGAGCCAGCCTTGCAGCAACACAGCCTCTGAGAGAGCTCAACAGTTTAAAGAGAAATATGTCTCGAGACTACATCAGCTTCGTAATCAGCCTTTGTAAGTTTAGTTATCTGTAGAATACTTGTAATTCAGGCACTAATGATCTAGGCTAGACAGCTTTTGGGTTAACCCAGTAAGTGGCAGTCACATTTCTCCATAGTTTCTGGTACTTTCTTACTAGTGCACAATAACATTTAAAAATCTATAGATTTGAGTAAAGTATGCACTATTATATATTTTCTTGTTCTGGAAAGCAAAAAAAAAAAACTTTTTGTTTGGATTTTTTATAATTTGTGTTACAATTTTACGTTACAATGGAAAAAAAACTAAATTGGTTAATATAAATTTCAAAACTAGGTTGTTTGGAAAAATACCAAAACAAATTTTATTATATATACAAAATGTAGAATAAAAGTTTTTTATTCATGATGCCATACAAAAATTTATTTAAATTACACTTAAAAAAAAATGTTTAGGGAAAATAGTAAAATTTAGCAAACTTTCAAAAAATGACCTTTATACTGACCGTGACTTGTGAGAAGATAACTTGATAAAATAAAAATTTCACAAACAATAATTTTGAATTTTTAAATATGTGAAGATAACTTAATAAAATACAACTTAAACACAAAATTTCACAACTAATACGCTTTCTAACTCAACGCGTTTCAACGACAATGTGTTCAGGGATGCACAGCTATAATAATTTAACCGTAACTTCAGTGTTTGAGTAGCGTATTAGTTGTGACATTTTGTGTTTTAAGTTTTATTTTATTAAGTTACCTTCAGATATTTAAAAATTCTAAATTAGTGTTTGTAAAATATATTATAGAAAATATTCAGTTGAAATATTATTAATATTAAATTATTTTTTGTCTTGTGAATTAGTTTTAGGTTTAAAGATTTTAATTTAATGTAATTTAGTTCAGATTTTATAGCTAGCAAGCAATAATAACCTGATATGTTTTTTTCGCTTAACTATCCATTAGTTGAAAAAAATAACAAAATTACTTGAAGATTTGGATAAATTTGGTTTTCAATGATATCATCCATCCCCAACCTACACTCAATTCCACGTTCAACTTGCAGTGCAGGTCTTACAGGAGATAGTCCATGCTACTACCATTAGGCCTACTGGGAACATCACGTTTATTGTCATGCGAGTTGTTCTGTTCAAGCGTTGCGTGGGAGTTGATGTTTCTTGGACGGTTAGTATCACTGAGACTGCCGTTTGGATAACATGGCTATGGGCGCTCCGTATTGCACGGTGAACGTGAAATCGAGTGTAGACAATTGATAACTAAAATTATATTCATTGTTATTGTTGTATTTAAAATGAGGATGTTTCGGTCCACATTCATTTTGGAGTAAAAGTGTGAAAATTTAAAACTTTTCTTTACTAAATCAATTAAAATTTTCAAATTATGTTGCAGTGCCTACGGTAACTTGACAGTAAGAAGTCTGTTGGACACAATAGAACACTTGCTTAAAGAGTTTGACTTCCCAGATCCTTACCTTGCTGTAAGTATCAGGAATGAGAATGTCCGTTATGTTATTTTAAAACTTTGTTTAAGCTACGAATAAATTTTTAGTCATTTTGTAAAAAACTAAATTGATAACACTCAAAACCTATGTGAGCTACAACAGTTGTAATCTAATAAGTTCAAAGTCAGTCGCTATAAATGTAATTTCTGTTACCAGCAAAAACAAACAGAGAATGAATGTGCGCTCATGTTGCTTGCTGAGCGTTTGGACGATCTGGATAGCATGGGCGAGCTGGAGCGTAACATAGAACTAGTTACTGCTGTCTTAGCAGGAAACATGTTCGATTGGGGAGCAAAGGAAGTTGTAGACCTGATGGAGGCGGGCAATTTTGGTTTTAGACAAGCTCGGGCAAAAATTCCAGGTAAATATATGCTTTGATTTAATTTTATTTATTTATTTATATACTGTTGCATTATATTTTATATTATATAGCAAGAACTATAGAAAACTGGTAACATAAAAAAAAACATAGAGTGCCTTAAAACTTACACTAACCAAATTTGGAAACTTCATATTATTATTTAAAAACCCCTTAACTACATAGTAAGTCCTGTGGTAAGAAAAACTCTTTTACACACTTCTTAAAATAACAATTATTTTAAATTTCTTTCTAGTTTATTTCAATAGATTTGTGTTAAGGTAATTAGAAGTTTATTTTGTTCCTAGTTTCATATAAGTAAACATTTTGTTCATTCAATAAAACATCACGGTTAGTGTTAATTTATTATTTAACTTTCAGTTATTTGTATTTTTTAAACTGTAGGCCTAAATAATTATTTATATTTTGTTGATCTGTATTTTTTAATATTGGATTTTAAAAGTTATGTTATTTTATTTTATTAAGTATTTAATTTCTTTTGTTTGTTACTTTTTCAGTAGGTCTATTAGTTTTTTTAAATTTTTTTAATTTTTATTACTGTTTGACTGTTTATAGTTTTAGCAGACCAGTTTGTTATTTTTTGTATTTAATAGTTTTATAATTTATTGTTAAATAAGCTTATAATAATAATAGATACTTGTAGTAGATTTAATGTGGCTCCTCCCAATTTAGTTGTTTAGTTATTTTTTTGTTCCTTATTTTGTGGTTCTTGGTTTTTATTCAAATCAGTGTATTAATATTTTTGTTTGTTGAATTCTAATTGACACACATTAAGTTTTTGTTGTTGTTTAATATATTTGTAAGAAAATATGACTATTTGATTGTAGAAAGACCATGGTTGATTGACTGCCTGGATGAATGGTTAGTTAGATTAGAAGAACCACCGCATCGACGAGCTGCCATATTCATCGATAACAGTGGAGTTGATTTTGTATTGGGTGTGTTGCCGTTCGCTAGAGAACTGCTGAAGAGAGGGACAAAGGTGAGTTATTTACGCTTTAAAAGTATAACCCTTATCCTGTGGTAATCATACTTTTGTGATCCAAGCGTAATCTACTAGGCTTGCGGATCTGTCAAACCTGCACATATCCCATTCAAGCAATACTGTGTCTATTGTGTGGAACTATCTAGCAATTTCGATTATCACAAGATAGTTGGATAAGTTATTATTATCTTTATTGTATTAACGTATTGTATTTATCTTATTGATAGAAATTATTTTCTATTTCTAGGTGATACTTTGTGCGAACTCGGCTCCGGCGTTAAATGATGTGACTCATTCAGAGCTTTTGGTAATACTGCGGCAAGCTTCTTCAATCTGTGATGTGATTGGAGGAGCTGTCGGAGAAGGCAGACTGGTTGCTATGGAGACCGCTCAAGCTGGACCGTGTTTGGATTTGAGGTTAGTTTAAAATGGCGCGTTACTAACATAAATTGAAATTATCGAGATGATGAAAGCTTCAACAACTATATCGCGACAAAGTTGGTTTAAGTGTAAAACATTTTATATAAGATGTAAAGGGTACAGGGAATACACTATCAAGTGAACTTTCCATTTGAGTTTGGGGAAAATAAATACGATCAATTTTACTAACCATGAATCCTCAGGATGAAGTAGTTTACTTTATAAAACATTTTTCAGTGATTTCATTTACATGACGTACAAAGTGTAGACTTACATTAATTAAAAAATGTTTGTTAAATTCAAGGAATGTTTATTGCAAATACAAAAATATTTAAATAAGACAAGTATTCAAACAAAATTGAAGTGCATCAAAACAATAACGATTAAAATAATTTTCATCTGTCTTTTCGTTTTACTTAAGTTAAATTTTTATTGCAATGTTTTGAATTATTACATTTTTTGAGTTGTTATCTTCAGATAATCAGTTGAACAGTTGTTAATCCAATACTAATTATATTGCTATAAATGAAAATGTATATACAGTAGAACTCCAATTATCTGAATCACTTTCAGAATTTCAGAAACAAAATTGAAGATGGGAACGTACTGCGATTCACAAAATAATGATTCTGTCTACACGTGCTATTGTCCTTCCCTCCGCGAAGCTAGTGTAAGCGCCAGGTACAGTCAAACGGCTTATTTTTACCGAGATGTTCAGCAAGCATGACATTTATTTATGTTTAGGGATGGGTCGATTCTCAAATTTATCGATTCTGATACCGATTCCGATTCCATCGATTCCAATTACCATAATTGTAAAGGGAAGTAAACATTGTTATTAAATTTTAACTGCATGGTTTTTGGACTTTAATGTTATTTGTTAATATTGTTATTGAACTAAGAGGAACTTACATAAAACTGCCGATTTGGATTCATTAAAAAATGTACACATTTTTTTCATTATACTGCACTGAAAAAGTTGTTTTCTATACCTGTGCACATAGACGTAGAAAATACAGATTTGCACAATACTGTAAAATCAGCTGTGTAGGGATCAGTAAATTTACCGTTCTCCAGCGGATTTTACATATAAGAATAAAAGTATCAGTTTTAAATAAACAGCTGATGTTACCGTTCTCCAGCTTATTTTACAAATAAGAATAAACAACAGTTTTATGTAAACAGCTGATTGATTTTGTCAATGGAAAAATCAAACAAGTTTAATTGTTTTTTATTTTTAATAAAAAGATGTCTTGATTAAAAATATGTTCCTTTTTCGGTGTAGTATATGATAAATATCGTACGTAACTCGTCCGGTAAGTTTTTCCGTGCTTGCACATGAAATCCCGCACTCGGCTGTGCCTCACCCGGGAACTACCATACTCGCACGGAAAAACCCTATTTACCGGGCTTGTAACGTAATATACTATTAAAGAGTTTGGGTTTAACTTTAAGGATAACTTAAGAACAGAAAAACCATATAAAATAAATATCAGTAGGGAAAAATGTAAAACATTCTTAATTTGATGTATGTAGGCATTTTCCCCAGTAAAATGTTCAGGCAATTGTTTTCTTTGTTAACCTTTTCGCTGCGTAAATCGACTACAGTCGATTTGAGATTTTTACCGTTCACTGCGTAAATCGACTTCAGTGCACAACGTTATAAAAACTTTTCCTTTGGCTGCATAAGTCGATTATAGTCCCAACTGAACAGAAATGATGTTATTTAGCCTCAAGTAGGTGCTGCTCCCTGTTTCTAAGCCAGTGAAACTTTGTAGTATCACGTGTTTTTGTTGACAATTGACGTTCCAACCAGGTGTTTAGTGAAGGTTATATTGTGGTTGTAATGATTTCCATTGCTTTTATGTGTGTGTTTATGATAATATTTAATTATATTTCTAGTATATATTGTACGTGGATATTTGTTTTACATAATTAAAGTTCTGAAGTGATTTAGTGTTGGCTTAAGAGGCCTATTTTCTTATAATGTAAGTACTGTATTGGTGATTAATTCCAACCTACTTTATAATGAATTAATATTTAAAATAAAACAAATACTCTTTTTAAACATTTTAAAGTATTCACAATAACAAAATTATTATTACAATATTACATTATAGAAACAAAATTTATTGACATTATTTCAACTTCAAGAAAGTGTAATTTCTGTGTGTTAGCTAGGCTAGAATTATATGTTACTGTATATTTGCTACTTATTACACAATTAATTATTAATTTATGCTTATAAATGTTATCTTATACGTTATAACATTTTGATCCAGTTGGGATATAACAAACTCACAAAAAGTTGAAGGGTCCTGGTAAACTAACTTAAAAGATTGTGAAAAAGTAGGCCTAGGCTTAATGTTGACAAGATAGTCTAAATTTAACCTCAAATTCGATCTAGACAAAATAATTTAAAAACAAGTAAATTCACTTCAGGAAATAGTAGATAATAAAGAAATAACGATAAACACTCATATTATAACTAAGTAACACTTAACTTACCTTTTTATATACAAATCAAGTTTAATTTGCCTAGCCTAAGCCTAACTACGTATTCAAAATGTTTCACATTTCGAAATAAGTAGTAGCGTATGTATTATTTGTGTAATATAAGTTGTAATAGAGTTAAATTTCAAAAGCAATGTATAGTTTATTAAAAAAAGTGTTATAAAATTGAAAAAGTGTTAAACCAAACAAAGTAAGGTTATTGGTGAGTGTGCTGTGAAATAAAGTTGCATAACTGCTAACTGAATACAACGACCGTAGATACATTGAGGACAGCTGTTTTACAATTGTGTTCTGTGGTGAATAAAGATACAATTATATTGATTTATAAAAGTAAATAATTACGTATTTCGGACAAATTAAGACTAATAAAGGTTAAATATTATTATAAACATTGTGAAAACATAAATATCTCCGATAAAAACAATAAAAATAAACTTTTAATATATTTTTGTGTATGTGACCAGAAACACCTGCCACTTACGGGACCAAGTAGTGAAAACAATTGTTAAAGATAATTGCAACGGCACTGTCTGTAGAAGCCGGGATAGTTGAACTAAAAATTGGTAATCCAACTTTAAAACCTTATACTGTTCAGACGTACTTAACAAACTTATAAATAATTTCATGTGAAATAAGTTAAAATATACTTTTAGAAAGATAAATGGAAGAATATATAGATAAAATACCATCAAGATAAGAGACAATTATAAAATTTGCATAACTAATAATTGGTAAAGTACCAAATCGAATTTTAACTTCTGAAAAGGTAATATCCAACCAAATTAACTATCCATTATAAACCAGTGACTTTATTCGAAGAGAACAATAGTTAACTAAAACCATTTTTGTAAATATTTAAAGAACTTGAATCATTTTAACACTTTGTAATATAACATTCCCTAGTTTTAGATATTTTATTTGGTATAGACTTAAATTTGATATTTCTGATTGTACATTTAATAGGCCAGGATCCTTTCAACCCGAGAAATAGAGTCATGATTTGTCACTTGTAAATATATTTATTAATTTTGTTAGAATATAATCTTGTGATTACATATTTTAAGTGCTCTATAAAATTATAAAAATTGTAACTTAAATCTGAACATTGCCTACAGAACTTTTAAAGAACCAGCAACACTTTTGCATGTAATAAAGGAACATTGTGAAACAAAGACCTAGTCATTGATTTCTTTAAAATAGGCCTAGCTTATTGAATATTTTCATTGGAAGTTGTCTAACTTTACAAAGAGAGTTTTTGAACTTTTCCATTTTATAATTGCCTTCACAACTTGTGGCTGATTTAGAAAATAATTTTCATAAAATAAAGAAAGGCATTTTTATTTTATTATTGACGCCCAACAAGTGGGGTTCTTCAATTATAACAAATAATTATAATTGGCGCCCAACGTGGGGCTTTATTAAGTGTGCAATCTTATAGTTATTAGAAATATAAGCAACTTATTAGAACCATTTTAGATAATATATTAAGAAAGTAATATATTGTTACAAATTAATAAATTTAAAACAAATTCAAATTGATATAACTAAGTAAAATGGCAGCAGAACAAACCAAATATCAGTTAAGAGATCAGCCTAAAGAGACTGAAAAGAAAATAGAGTCAGACAAACAAAAGAGAAACACTAAATTAAAAAGGAATGTAGATCAAGTAGAAGGAGAGTTAGTACGGATAGTTGAGGTTGAGGAGGTTAGGCCAATAGAGAAGGAGAGTTTAGAAATTACTGAATCTGTAGAGGAAATGACCGGCGAAGATAGAATGTTAACTATGTTTCAGCAATTAATGATTCAAATGGAACAAAATTCTAAACAATTAAACCATAGCCTAAATGAAAAACTACAGCAAAATTCTAACCAACTAAATGAAAAACTAATACAAAATTCTAAACAATTAAACCAACTAAATGAAAAACTACAGCAAAGTTCTAATCAATTAAATGAAAAGCTAGAACAAAGTTCTAAACAATTAAACCAAAGCCTAAACGAAAAATTTCAATTAAACTCAGACAAACTAAATGAAAACCTAAACCAATTAGAAGATAAATTAATTATAAATTCTGAAAGCTTAAACAAAAATTTAAACCAACTTGAAAATAAATTAGCTGAAAACTTATATCAATTAGAGAACAAAATTGATCACAAGTTAGCTGAAAATTGTAGTCAGATTTATGAAATAAAGGAAGAAATATTAACTAGGTTCGACGAAAAGATTGAAACTAAACTTGCAGAATTTAAGAATCAGATTTTAAGAAATCAAAATGAATTAGAGAAAGATATTAAGGAAACATGTCAGGAATTGGAGGACAAACTTAGTAAGCAAAATGATGTTACCAAAACGGAAATTGTAAACTTGAAGTTAGATATAAATAAACAGATAACTAGCTTAGATCAAACTGTTGACCATAAAATTATAGAAATGGGAAAGAATTTAGATAGATTTGGTATAAGGTTAAATGAAACAGAGGAAAGTGTTAGAAAAAATAAAAATATGGGTGGTAATCCACAAATTCTATATGTTAGTTGTGAAAACACAAATAATTCAAGCGTACCTAAATTTGATGGGAAATCAAATAACCCTGTCGAGTATTTGAAACAGATAATAAGATATATTGAGAAAATTCAGGAAAAGGGAGTTAGAGAAAATAGGGAAATGCAAACAATTAGAGAAATAATAGATTTATCAATGGATGGAAACGCAGCTAGGTGGTGGCAAATAGTTAGAGAGGATATAGAAGATATAGAGACATTTAAGGAAAGATTGCTTGAGAAATATTGGAATGATGAGGTACAGAACGGGATTAGAAACAGATTAGAGGTAGAAAAGTACAGAAGGGATGGTAAATTAAGTAGGGCAGAATATTTTATTGAGAAAGTTATAGTCATGCGAAATTTGACTCCGACACCATCGGAAGACGAAGTAGTACGGAGATTAGCTAGACATTTCGATGATAAAGTTAGAGATGCACGACGAGTACAGAAGATTACTTCTATTAGAGACATGGAAAGATTTTTAAACGAAGAAGACATCGAAGAGAAAAATGAAACAATTAAAAGAAACGAACAAGTAAGGCAAAATTTTAGACAAACTGAAAACGAATTAAAATTTAAACCACAATACAAGGATAGGAACACACAACCAATTAGAAATAACAACAATAGCAATTTTAATAGTTTTGGACAATTTAACAGCAGAAATAACACATATAGGCCAACATATAGGGAAAACAATTTTCAAAATAGACCACCATACCAAGGAAATTTTAACAGGGAACAGTATAGGCCAAGGAACGAAAACATACCTAACAGGTTTACACCAAACAGTCCGCCTAGACACAACATGGTACAATTTCGTAGAAATCCAGAACCTAGGGAACAAGAAAACAATACCGCAATAAATATGATTAGGGCAGAACCAGAACAGAGGGAAGAAGTAATTTGTACAACGACCCAGGCTTTAAACTAGAAAGCACTGGAACATCATGTAAGATTGAAAATTATGATGAGGGAAAAATCAAAGAGGTAAAGGAAGATATTCCAGTGCAACAAGTAATAGACGACAAATTTAGAAAACAGGATAGGCCTAAGCCAAAAAGTGAAATAGTGATAACCACAGTCTTATGTGATAAAGATTTTTTAACAGAATGTGACAAGGAGGAGAATACTGCCATAGGAAATAATAAATATGAAAATAATAGTCCAGAAATTGAAATGCAGTTAGGAAAAATTAAAATAAAAGGTTTAATAGACACAGGCAGTAACGCAAGTTGTATACAAAAGGAATGGTTTGAACAAAATAAGATTAGGTTAGGTAGATATGAAGAGTTACCTGTAGTAGGATTAAATGTTGTAACGGCAACTGGAAAAAGGAGTCGACGTATAGAAAGTATCATAATGTTAAACGTACAGTTAGAAGAAATATCATGCGCAATACAATTTTTAGTGGTACCAGATTTGTTACGAGAAGTGATCATAGGCATGGATAGTATAAAGGAATTGAAAATGAGATTGAACTTCGACGAAAATAATATAATTATTAATTATGATAGTAAGAATGTGCAAATTAAAATGGGTAAAGAAAGTAAAGACGGAATTAGAAATGAAATAGTAGGTCAGGAATACGGTATATTGGAAATAAATAAATATTATGATAACTGGACAAGAAATGAAAAAATCTACGACATAAAAACTTACGAGGTAACTACCAAAAACAATAACCAAATTACAGAAGAAACTATTCGGAAAGATGTAAGCAAAATTGAAGTATTAAACCGAGAACAGAAAAAGCAATTAGGAGACATTTTAATTACAAACTTAGAAAAACCATTAGTACTATTACATCTAACTTCAAAGAAAGTCAAATTTAAATGGAAAGAGAAGATTGGAAAATCCACTTATCTATTATCATAATATATTGATAGACCAACAAAATTAAAAGGAATGTTTCACATTACCAGTATAAAGAAATATCATGAGAAGACTGCAGATAGGGAACAATGTTAAAGTTAGAAGTAAATAATAAAGGGAGATTGCAGTAGGAAGTTTATTAAACAAAGTTGTTGCTTAGATTTCTGATAATTATAGTTCGTTAATTGTTTAAAGTTTGTATAATTGTAAAGTTTATAATGTTTGTATTCAGAAGTTATTTTAAGACATGTTAATGTTAATAAGAAATGTATATATAATAGAGCAAAATGTTATAGAAAAAAAAATTTATAATTTATTAAAAAATTACAATTTTGAAAAAATTATAAATTTGGAGGACAGTTATAACATTTTGATCCAGTTGGGATATAACAAACTCACAAAAAGTTGAAGGGTCCTGGTAAACTAACTTAAAAGATTGTGAAAAAGTAGGCCTAGGCTTAATGTTGACAAGATAGTCTAAATTTAACCTCAAATTCGATCTAGACAAAATAATTTAAAAACAAGTAAATTCACTTCAGGAAATAGTAGATAATAAAGAAATAACGATAAACACTCATATTATAACTAAGTAACACTTAACTTACCTTTTTATATACAAATCAAGTTTAATTTGCCTAGCCTAAGCCTAACTACGTATTCAAAATGTTTCACATTTCGAAATAAGTAGTAGCGTATGTATTATTTGTGTAATATAAGTTGTAATAGAGTTAAATTTCAAAAGCAATGTATAGTTTATTAAACAAAGTGTTATAAAATTGAAAAAGTGTTAAACCAAACAAAGTAAGGTTATTGGTGAGAGTGCTGTGAAATAAAACTTGCATAACTGCTAACTGAATACAACGACCGTAGATACATTGAGGACAGCTGTTTTACAATTGTGTTCTGTGGTGAA
>JAGFPH010012671.1:0-28102 GCA_018207615.1 Philaenus spumarius | reverse complement strand
TTTCTCGCGAGATCTTGCATCACGCCAGATTTCCCGCGAGATCTCGCATCACGCCAGATTTCTCGCGAGATCTCGCGTCACGCTTTTGTTTAGACACAAGTCAGATCGTGGAGAGGGAATATTATTAATACATTATTTACATTTATTAGCATAGCAATCAAATTAACACATAAGAATTAGTTAATATAATATAACAGCTGATTTCGCCCATCATCTGTAATTCTTAAACAAAACCCAGCGTAGATTATATTTTGGGGTTATGTTTACAACTTCAACCATTAAAATTTCTTGTGATGTTAATTTTCTTATATATTAGTTATACAACTAATGTAGGCTTCTATAACTATAAGTTATATGGGCTTCTACACGTTATAAGATTTGCTTTGGGGTTATAAACTGTATATAAAACTAACCTTTGATCATGAATATATTCGTTTATACAAATTTAAAGAAGGATACCTACTGTTTAACTTCGCAAACATTCGTACATCTTTGTATAACATATTTGATTATTAATTTCTTTACTGTAATATTAACAACTTCTAAATCATTTGATCTATCAATATGAAATAAAAGGTAACTAAAAGATAATATTTTTACCTTTCTTTAAATATATAATAACGGATATAAATAAACAATTTGAACAAATAGGCCTACAGTTTTATAATCCTTATAATTGTACACATTTACCGAGTTAAAAATCCCCGTAGTCATAGAAGTTATCACTTCCAACGTGTGGTCTTAAGCACACCCAGTTATTTTTTTTTTTTTTTTTTTTTTTTTTTGTTAAAAAAAAAAAAAAATTTTTTTTTTTTTTATATGCCTAAAGGTTTACAAAATCAAAATTTGTGTAGTATATTCTTAAGTTGTATAAAAACCATTTTGCAATTCGATTACTTAAGTCAATGTAATGCAATGGAATAACTACCCTTTAAATTAAATCAAGCAATAGCGAAGCATTGCGGATCCACTAGTACAGTATAAAACTTAACCAATGCATAAAACATCCATTCTACCAGAGATTCTATAGTTCATCACAAACCCCAACGCCAACCCTCCACTCGCGACATATACTTCACTATCTTTTTTAACTTCCTGATTTGTAAAAACAATTCATTAAAAATATTTTTAGACCAATATTAATAAAGACTTTTTCAAGCAAATTCTGTTCACTTTTGGTCGTTTTATG
Organism: Philaenus spumarius; assembly: GCA_018207615.1. Taxonomy (NCBI): domain Eukaryota; kingdom Metazoa; phylum Arthropoda; class Insecta; order Hemiptera; family Aphrophoridae; genus Philaenus; species Philaenus spumarius. The sequence continues at coordinate 26,913 of JAGFPH010012671.1, read as the reverse complement.
TGCATCCGGGCTGTATTTCTTGTAAAAAGAATATAATTGTATAACTAACTGTAAAAGGGTGCGTTTTCAGTCGATTAAAATTAGCAATCTTTAAAAGGGGCGTGTCCGTTTATAAACAAACAGTTATCAACTGATTAAATACTTGTGCATATAGTCGACTGCCCACTTCGTCGCTTTGTTTTTTTAACCAGATCAAAGGAGATGTAACATTAATTAACAACATACAGTGAGCATGAAGAGAACAAAATCTAGGAATAACATATCAGGTGGACTCGATCGCACATTAATTAAAGCGCGATCTCCATACAGTGGCTGACTAAAGACATTACCTCAGTGATAATCGTTCGTTGGTTCCCATCGGAGCATGTACAAGCGGCACACGTGTCATCTGGTAAAGGTTGTCAGAGTTTGTTTGTAATCGAATCAGTTGAAAGACTCGCGTATAACGCGGAGTTAGTGGTTCGGAAAGTGTGAGCCGAGATCTAAGAGCTTAATATTTTCCAACCTGTTAACTAAGCGAGGTTTAACCGATGAACTGATAACCGAATTCTTTGTGTAGCTAACCGGCTGTTAAATCGTTTAGCGTTAAATAACACTTGGGCTGGTAAAGAAGGTGTTAGTTTTGTATAATCAGGCGTTAAAAATAATCGTGGATATTCGAAACAAGTGACCGCTCTGTGGAGGGTGAGTTGGGAAGGGGTTGAAATTTCCACATTAAGACTCTCTCGTGTCCGTTGTTATTAGCGAATTTCCGTAGGAAAAACGAGCTATTGCAGTGGCCCTTATGGTAACACCCAAGGTCGGGAGTAGCAAATGAGCACCGATCATGGTCTCCAGAACACGTTTTGGGGTGTCACTAAAAACCATATATATGTATTCGCACTCTAGCGGCCTCATTTTAGGTCCGATTTGGTTCAAATTTGGTACACATGTTGGTTGTCTACGTCGCTCGAACGAGTTCGTTAGCAAAAAAAATCCAACAAGCGGAAGCAAGTTTTTTGACCGGAAGTAACTATTTTTTGAGAGTTTTCCTACGAGAATGAAATTTGTTTTTGAGTTTTTTCTTCAAATATAAATGTAGGATGATTTATTAGTTATAACCTTGAAGGTACTTAAGAAATTATGCCTAAAGAATCATATACTTAGGCCTAATACAATAAGGGTTTTTCTCTGTTACATCCCATTTTCACAAATTATACAACTTAACCGATTTTTACGATTGAGGTGTAATTTTAAAGCTTATGATCTAACGCACCGGCGAATGGTAATTAAAAAGGTAATTTCGTTTAGGGCTTCAACCCCCTAGCCTTTGATTTATTTCTAGAGGGTGCTTTCAAAGGTCCAGTGCTGACCAACTTGCATTTTAACGGTTTTAAATGTGATTGTAATTTAACAGCTCATTACCCTCAGATGACATTTTAACAAAGTCAGATTGTAAACAAAAATAGATTGTCTGCAACTGTAAACAAGAGACAAAACAGCTTATGAAAATTAATTTTTAAATAGGCTAATTTTATTTAATGATAAATTGTTGCCTAATTGAGGAAGGCAAATTATTATTTATGGTATAGACTACTAGCGACATATTATAAATATTGTAAATCAGTAGTTTTATTTATGTTGCTTTTTCAAGAGTTAAACGATTTTCTGATGTAATAGTGTCAGTAAAGGAAACTATTAAGCAGAAAGTAACACAGGATGGTGTAATTACTTCAAACATTGTAATTAAAGAAGTTTTATAATCAAAATGGTCAGTTTTTTACTGTAAAATATAATTTTTCTTAATAAATTTTACATTTAAATTTCACGAGAAAATGTTAACTTTATAATAGCTGTGAGTTTAAAGTCATTTAATTTCTTCGAATTGTAGGTGACTTTCTCACAAACGGAAAAAAATATGAAAATGCGCAATTGGCGCACTGGGCCCCTACAGTTTTATACATTTTCAAGACTTTTAGATTTCATGTACAATTAATTAGGTTTAGTGTAAAATGAATCGTGAATTGGAAAAACCACATAAGTAACATTTTTTACAAAAATCCTTTTATTAGTGAAATATGAAGCTTAAATGTAAACACATCGTTTGGTGCTAAATCAACATAAATGCGGCACTCGTAAATGCTTTATAAATGCAAGTTGTTTAAGTTGTTATTTCTACCCTTCAAGAACTAGCTGGTGGAAAGAGTATTGTTTCCTTCAAATGTGTCCTGCCAGGGGTTTTTGACCTGTTTCGGCCATTTCCGACCACTGTGCGTTGTGTAGACCTAAACTTCTAGTAATAATATTTTACAAAAATAATTTGATCACGCAGCTGAATCGCTGACGTGAGTCGAGGAAATTTCAAAAATTAAGTTTATAGGCCTAAGTTTTAGGGTTTCAACCAACAATTTGGGAAATAGGTCTATTCACGACGGTGCTGAATAGCTTTAAAATTTGTGTGTACGTATGTAGGGGGTAATCTGTGGAACTAATTAACCAATTGAATTTTTTTTAATATATATAAAAAAGCTACACTACCTCTGATTGACATAGGATATAATTCATTTTGATAAAAACTTTTTAATTTCAATATTTGTAAATTTAGTTGGAAAATGCTAAGGTTAGGACTAGACTGATGAACCAACACATATTTCTTGAATGTATTTACAGTCTTACAGTACATTCATTACCATAACAACCAATTGAATAGAATAACGGATAAAACAGCTGTCTCCTCTAATATTTCTATTAAAAGCTGATTTCAAACTTTGAAGCGATTATTTGTATTTCTAACTTTTAGGTTAGGTTTTTATTAAAGTCTAGACCTGAGCCTTGCTGGTTCGTTTAGCCTTTATTATGACTGCTATTATAAAATAGACGAAATAATTTTATTTGAACATTTAACATTATTTAGCATATTAGCTTTGGGGTTATTATTATTAATCCTACACCTTTATTATAAAGAAAACATAACATTATTATGTGTATAGAAGGTTCCAACGGGGTTGGCATGCGGAGCACGCAGGGTTTTATATCTCTAGGGGTGTATTAAAGAATGTATATCTCCAGAACGGCTTATCCGATTGAGTAGAAATTTCGCACCCACTCCCAGGTTTTGAGGATTCCTTTTCATGTTAATTGTAAAACTTAAAGTATAATCAAGGTTAGGTATTGTGTTGAATTGTTAAAACCAATCAGCTGTTATAAATATGCATTATCATACCTACTAATATAAGTAACATTTATAAGATCAAAACAAACCCTAACCTAGAAGTTGTCAACATAAACTTAAAGTGGTTCTCATAGTTTCATTTTTGTTTAATAATTAACTAAGCTGAAGAACGAGTTAAGCTGTTTTAGGTTTATTTACAGATTTATTGTGAACAGCTGTTTATTTGTGTGATTAATAAAATAATTCCATCAGGCAGGTGAACCGCTGACGTGAGTCGAGCCTGTTTCCAAAATTAAGTTTATATGTTTTAGGATTTCAACCAACTGTTTTGGGAAATTGGTCTACTAACGAAGGCGCTGAATAGCTGTGTGCGTGTACGAAAAATGTTAGTAGAATTCGTTGGTATCTCAACCTCCAGTTCCGCCTCACGCGCTCTACGTTCTTCTCGCAGCGATAAGACCTCGGTTACGGACTGTTTTGCTTTTCTCGCATAGGGAAAAACGCTTTTTATTGTATTTTGCGTTCTGATCTATTGTGGGGGAACCAGATGGACTAAGGTCGTGTTAAACAACGAATTGTGCAGAATAATTTCCTATATTTTTTTTAGAGAAACAAAAAAATTGTGCTTACGGTTGTGGATTTTTTTTTTTTTTTTTTTTTGCTAACGAACTCGTCCGAACCACTTAGAAAACCAACATGTGTTTCAAATTTAAACCAAGTCGTCTTAATTAAATAAGTCATGTGATAGTCCCAAAACTAAATAAAGCTTAACCAAATAAGTAATTTCGAGACTGCAAAAATGCAAATTTAATACAAGTACTATATTGCGTTTGCAATATTAAACAATTTAGTTTAATTTCATTTAAGTCAAGAATTTGTTCAATACTTTTTAGGTTTACACGTATCAATATGTCTGTGTTACGCACTTATATTGTTAAACACTTTAGTAACAAGCCTGAAAGTTCCTATTTGAATGGAGTTAATTAGACTTCAAACGCATTTCAAAAGTACGCCCCCTTAACCTTGCATTCACGCTGATTAGAAGGCTTTTGTCAAACCTTAGTCTCTAATCTGAAACTTCTTCTGAGCTGAAATATGTAAACAGAAATTTCATCCGCAAAGTCACCAACGGAATCAGGATTTATTATTGGAGCAAGTCGTCGACACAAATTGTTTATTTGCTGGTAAATTATTATAAAAATAAACTGTGCGTATGTTCGTTTACTACGATTCAACTAAATAAAATAAAAAACCTACCATATAAGAATAAATCCTATAGGCCTACATTGCTTACGCGTAGCTTGGGCTAGGTTTCTTTTATGCTCGTGTTAGTTTAATAATATTATTTTCGTGATTTAACAGTAATTAATTTTACAGTAACATTTCAAACGAATTTGTATTTATGTTTATTTTGTTTTATTTTAGTATACGTTCACTGTTATATTGATTCTGATTTAGTTTCTTTTGCGTACATTGGAAATTTTAGAAGACACTGTTAGTTTTATAATACTATTTTATTGATTTATTAGTTATTCTACAGTTACATTACAGAATTAATTTGTAATTATTTTAATTGTACTCTTAGTATACGTTCGCTGTTATGTTGATTCTGATTTAGTTTGTTTGTTTTTTTTTGCCTGCGTTTGAAATCACTGCTAGAATTACTGTAATCGTGTATGTTATTGTGATCGTGCTAATTCAAATAAAATGTCAATAACCATTTTTTAGTCAAATTTATGATTTTCTAACCTACTAACCGTAAAACCGCTTAGAGTTGTCACAAATATACCGTGCTTGGACTCATTTTGCGAGAAAAAGTATTTAGAGTTCAGTAGTTAGAGTAAAAATTAAGTAAAGTTAACAGATAGACAAATGTGATTTTGTAGCACTAAGGCTAGTTGGTGATTAGAAGAACCATTAGGAGCAGGTAGGCCGTGTGAGTGTGTCTGCCGTGGGGAGAGAGGGTCGATGTTATGGCTTAGAGCGCACGTCTGTTTGGACAAACTTTATATACACGTATTATATGGTTGTATAGATCACGTTATTTGTTCATATCTCGGTTCCGAAATTAAATATAATTTTGTATATTTTTTTAAATGCAAATAAAGCTGCATGTACACTACGTAGCAGACCATCTGATCGAAGTGTGAGTAGCCAAATATAATCCGATATTTAACATCAATTCCTGTCCAATACGTTTCTACCTGGAATTTATTTATTTACTGTATCCTGTTTATTTCTAAACTAAAATAGACGTTTACTATAAACAGACCAGCGGGGAGGTAACAAGAATACAACTGAGCAAAGTACATGTTCTGTGTCGGAACAGTGACGTAAGCAGGTGGATTGCACCTTCTTCGCCTTGCGTAAAGCCACTGAAACATACACTTCCTACTGACGTGTTTCGGACTCCGTTTTTCCAATTTAAAACGTTGTGAAACCTCTTAAATTGTACTTAAACGTTAGCCAATTTGCTTTTGTCTTACACTTAGTAATTGAAAGAAATCGACGGCAACTTCTTTTAATAAAAAGTTTAAATTATTCGACTGGCCAGCTGAACCGCTGACGTGAGTTGAGCGAATTTCCAAAATTAAGTTTATATATTTTAAGGTTTCAACCACATATTTGGTAAATTGGTCTACTCACGAAGACGTTGAATAGCTGCCTTCGTGTATGACTTATATATATAAGTAGACATTGTTTGCAGCTGAGTCTGAGTCTCCAACCTCTGCTCGCGCGCTGCTTCGCTCCACTAGCATCGGAAACACTTGCATTGCGAGTTTGCATCTCGACATTACCGAATTGAATATTGAACTGGTTCGATTCGTTCGCAGCTGATGAACTCGTTTTGCTTGTTTTATAGATCACTAGGGGCTCTGCCCCTGGACGCTTCGCGTCCCAACCCCGCCTCGGCCTACGGTCTCAGATGGCTGCTTCGCTTCTCTCGCAGTTGGAAAATTCTCTATAGGCTCTCGCTAATCTTTTAATCGTTTGTACCTTTGTGAACGAGCATCGTTCGGTATTTTTAACATCTGGACTGTATCTATTCGAATATATAGTGACTTCGAAGGAGGTATAAAAAGAAGCTGTACCTATTCGCCTTCTAAGGAAAGGTGGTATAAAAAGAAGTTCGGATTTTAGATTTTACGCGCATTTTTCAGACTTTATGCGCGTTTTTTGAAGACATAAGACCCAGCGCATTCAATTCATGACGTCAAATAACCCCTGTATGCAAATTTTCATCAAAATCGTTCGAGCCGTCTTCGAGATCCGCGACAGATACAAAGATAGATACAATAATTGCTCATTTATAGTAATAGGATACGTGTATTAAGTGCACAACGTAACGGTGCATTTTTAATTCCAGACAGAACTCAAAGTCAAAGAAACCTAGTAAAAACTACTATTTTGTAAAATATATTTAAAAATGCCAGTCACTCACGCAAAAACTCCCAAACTAACAAAATTCACACCAAAGTTTTACTCTTTTTAAGTGTCCCGACTGAAAACCATGGCTTTCGTCTTGTTTATAAAGCAAATATATTTAATGCAAATTTATAATTTACTATTTTGGTCACCTACGAATTATAATTTAGATGTTAATGAACGATTTCCTGCAAATTAGAAAAGATTATCTGCAAAATTCGATGCAAGATAAGTTATATTGAAGAGGACTGTATGGGACTGTTTCGTCCTGGTATTGCACACATTAATCCATCGTCAATGACTGATTACACAATTCAAGTCACGACAGCGACACGTCATCGATATCGTCTCGCATTAGATTTAACCAATGTAAGGCATAAAATGACACCCAAACGGAATATTTTGCACAACACTTTTCACTTTTTAAATCACTGCTGAGTCCCATTTTGAAAAAGAAATACCCAGCGAAACATAGAACGGCAAAGATCGAATCAGCAATAAACATTTGATAAAAAATCCAATAAAAAGTGTTTGGATATAATGTGAATAAAAAAAACAAAATTCGTTCTCTAAATATTAGCCCAATAGTATGGACATAGATTGTAGTTATACTTATGAACAAATAGTTATTAATTAACCGTTACTTTATTGATCAGTTTGTTCCTTCTTATCGAACTTTCTAGAACGACCTGTTTCGGAGCCGTAATTCTATCATTACATCTAAACACACCACCCCTAAGAAATCGTCGAACATTAAAACAATAAACGGTACCAGAAACTGGCACATACTTTCTCTCAAACATATTTCAATTATTAAACAGATTCACAGTGATTTCATAATTTTAGGAGGGGTAGGAGAGGTGACCTTAAACTAGGAGATTAACTAATAAATATTATTAGCTAGAGATAAAACTATTCGATCGATTTCGAACAAATTTGCACCAATCACGTCAATTAGGCCTGTATAGACGCACGAAGGAAAGTTTTGAAAAATTTTGAAAAACAACCCCCTTTCTGACCAAAAAACCCCCAAAAAATCAGTTATTATTATTAGCTAAACGAACATTTTTAGAAAGATGCTGTTTTTGCATATGGTAGGGAACATTAAAGGCTACAAATGAGCCTAATTTCAACAAAAACGTTAGAGCCGTTTTTTTATAAAAAAATAATAACAGATTTTTTGGGTGGTTTTTTTGCCAAAAAGGGGATTGTTTTACAAAAATGTTCCTACCCGTTTTTCGTGTATTTATACATGCCTACTTGACATGTCTGGTGCAAATTTGATTGAAATCGTTTGAATAGTTTTCGCTCTAGCTTTGTATACATACAGACAGACATTTTGTAAAAACCACTTTTTTGGACTCAGATGGTCCCAAAACGGATATTTCCACAAAAATCTCAACATCGATTTTTTTTGCGATCACTATACTTTCTCTATAGCCTATTAGTATAGTGAGAAAGTAAAAATATGCAAAATAATTCGACCCTGCGGCTGAACCGCTCACGTGAGTTGAGCGAATTTCCAAAATTACGTTTCTATATTTTAGTGTTTCAACCGACAATTTGGGGCATTGGTTTACTCACGAAGGCGCTGAATAGCTGCCTCTTGGTTCGAACTATATTAGTAGAAACCTGCTCGCGCGCTGCTTCGCTCCACTCGCATCGGAAGAACATGCATTGCGAGAGTTTGCACCTCGACAGGATTTTGAACTGATTCGATTCGTTCGCAGCTGATGAACTCGTTTCACAAGTTTGCATCCCGTCGGCCTCGTAACAGAAACTGTAACATCCCCATCGTGGATTTGAACCCGAGTACTTTTATGGTATCTTACGTTTTGATTAATTTTATGGGAATCAGACGAGCTTATAAGGCCACGTAATAAAAAACAAATTGGCAGCAAAATCTCCTAAATTATTTAGTTTATATAAAACTGCAAACAAATTTAATTCTAGTGCAAAAAAAATGTTTTTAAGTACTTTCAGTATAAAAGTGCTTTAGGTGTTGGATATTTTTTGGTTAATTAACTCGTCCGAGAGTCTTGGAAAACCAGTGTGTGTACAGTACGATTTTTTTAACCGTGCCCTCGGCTCGGCTAGCGGACGGTGGGCTAGCGGTGTAGCGGGGAGGGATTGTAAAGGCAGTTCCACAAACTTCGATTAAACAAAACTGATTGAATAATTATTCGAATACAATTATTGAAATAAAAACTACTTGAATGAGTCGTCTCTTGTTCGAATAATACTGTGGTGTGGTTAAGGTAAATGCCAGACACCAAGTAGGCCTACTTCCCCCCAGGCAGGAAGTTTTCCCCGGAATCTAACTCCAGACATCCGTACCGAGCAAACCGTAAGTCAAACGAAAAAATGTTTCAAATAAAATATTTAATTTGGACCTTTATCTAAAACTTTCTCGCGAACACTTTGTCTCTGACCAACAAACAAAAAACTTTGTTAGAGTGCGTGTGAACAAATATATATATATATATATATATACTAGCTGGGGGCGTTGCCCGTGGTGGTTGGTATTTTCAGTCTCTTTAACGTAATTGTATTCTTTTTAAGTGTTCAGTCAGTGAGTGGTATGTGGCTTTTATATAAAATATGTAGATCTTAAATAATAAAAGCACTATTGTCATAATAATAAAATATCTGAAATTATGATTTTAGTAACTTTGATCCCCCCAAACCCCTCCTAAAATTTCGAAATTTTTCATACCCTTTCTTAGTGATCACCTATGGCTCTAGAGGAAGCTACATACCAAATTTCATTCCAATCCGTTCGGTAGTTTTGAAGAAATCGTGATTTAATAACTTTGATCCCCCCAAACTCCCCTAAAATTTCGAAATTTTTAAACCCTTTCTTAGCGAGCGCCTGTGGCCCTAGAGGAAGCCACATACCAAATTTAATTCCAATCTGATCGGTAATTTTGGAGAAATCGTGATTTAGTAATTTTTACCCCCCAACCCCCCTAAAATTTCCAATATTTTAAAACCCTTTTTTAGTGAACACTTATGGCCCTAGAGGAAGCTACATACCAAATTTCATTCCAATCCGTTCGGTAGTTTTGAAGAAATTGTTTTTTAATAACTTTGATCCCCCCCCAAACCCCTCTAAAATTTCGAAATTTTTCATACCCTTTCTTAGTGAGCACCTATGGCCCTAGAGGGAGCTACATACCAAATTTCATTTCAATCCGTTCGGTAGTTTTTGATAAATCGTGATGAGTGAGTGAGTGGTATTTTGCTTTTATATATATAGATACAATTTTTAATGACACCCAAACATTTTTTCTGGGGTTCATGATCGATGCTCATTGGTCCATCTTGCCTCTGGAAATTCGCTAATAAACACATATATTTAATTTACTCATACACATTTAAAAAATATTTCTAGTCCTAAATTTGCTTTGAAATGTATTATGCCATTAAAGGAAAATATCCCTTGAGGCCATACTCTTTAGATAGTATATATACGCAGTAAGTCCGCATTTATCATTTATTTTACTCATATTATTTTTAAAATTATAAATGTGGATTATCGAAGTAGTTTAAATATAGGTTTACAATTACTACATTTCCGTACGGACAGTAATTACTATCACTACGACATCCGCGGCACTCTTTCTCCAGACAGACTGCAAACCCAACATCAGGGAATCCGACCAATTTAGTATTTATTCCTGCAAAATTTCAGTTTCGAAATATTGAATTATTTAACTTTGCAATAAACGTTGTCTTCAAATATTTAAACTTTTTCTGTGAACACAATTCCGACTGGAAATAGTTCCAGGCAAGAAATGTGTGTTTAGAACGGAACAATTAGAGGGAGCAAACACAGAATTCCTCTCGTCAAGAATTGTTGCACGTGTTGTAATCATTTCTGCTATTGAAGTTGTTAATTATTTAATATGGTTTGGGTTAGGTTTGTGTTGGTTAAATAAAGGCTGAAGCAAAATGTTTTGGTTTTGTTTATAAACTTGATTTTTATACTACGCGAGGCGGTATTCCTTTGCGCGCTCGCACACACAATTTAATTAAATTCAATATTTCATTCTGGTTTACGCCTAACCTTAAAGACATGTCCACACGCGTTCGCTGTTACCATTGTATTTGGATAATCTAATACAACTCCTATCCAATGCAATATTTCAATCCACTGGAAATTCGGCGATAGTGACGCTATCTATTGAGGAAACGACGGAAGCGGTGTGAAGCACCAATGCGACCGATGATGTCTCCCTAGCGCTACCTCGCGGCGCGATCATGCACTATTTTCCCGACAACCTTTTTGTGGCACACAGCCCCCGTATGCATGCATGATCTATTTTATTATTCATTATCTATGCTGTTACGTACGCCAAGAGCATGCAGCATAACGCAAAGTAGGGCGCAAGTGAGGTGTAGAGATTTCGAGACATTGCAAGCACTTTTATTGACACTTTCCGTAGCACAAGCTCTGCAGCTGCAGCTTGATTTTCGTTTAAAAATGTGTCTACTGAAGATATAGCTTTATATAATACTAGCTGACCCGATCCTGCTTTGCACGGATAGACAAATCAAAGTTAAATGTATATTAACAAAATATATATTACTAGGGGAGACCCCTGCGTGCTCCGCACGCCAACCCCCGGTGCGACCTTCTAAAAACATATGTTATGTTTTATTTATAATAAAAGTGTAGGATTAATAATAACCTCAAAACTAAGATGGTAAATAATGTTAAATGTTCAAATCAAATTATTTCTTATATTTTATAACAGCAGTAATAATAAAGGTTAAAAGAACCAGTAAGGCTCAGGTCAACACTTAATCAAAAACCTAACAAAAAAGTTATAAATAATAACCTCAAAACTAATATGGTAAATAATTTTAAATGTTCAAAAGAAATTTGTTCCTAAATTTTATAATTTGAATAAATAATTCATTTCCTCCCTTATAAAAATCAATATTTACTTCCACAAAGCAGCTGTATTAGTTAGTTTCTTATTATAAACAGCTGTTTTGTATTAAAATGTTTTTATAACCTTCTGAATACTGTAATCATCGTTATTTACATCCACGAAATCAGCTGGATTAGTTTGTTTCTTATTATAAACAGCTGTTTTGTATAGAAATGGTTTTTAAATATTTTCCATGTTAATCTTATGGGGAAAACCCGACCTTTGAGATTAGCTCACGCCATTAAGGATAAGAATTTTTGACATCTAAAACCTTATTGCAAAACTACGAAATGAGACGAATTTTTTGAAACCTCAAACATTAAAATTGGTCCAGAAATAAGGGAGGAGTTGTGTTTACAAAAAACGGCTTCACGTATTATATATAAAGATATCAATAAATATATTACACTATGTATTTCTTGTGGGGATTTTTAGTAAATTTGATCCCCCCAAACCCAACTAAAATTTCGAATTTTGTTAAACCCTTTCTTCGAGAGCACTTATCGCCCTAGAGGGAGGTACATACCAAATTTCATTCCAATCCGTTCAGTAGTTCTAGAGAAATCGTGATTTAGTAACTTTAACCAGACCAAACCCACCTAAAATTTCGAATTTTTTTAAAACCGTACTTAGTGATCCCCTATGACCCTAGAGGAAGCTACATACTAAATTTCGTTCCAATCCGTTCAGTAAGTAGTTTTTGAGAAATAGTGATCAGTGAGTGAGTGGATTGACTTTTATATGTATAGATAGACTAGTATAATACTAGCTGACCCGTACGGCGTTGCCCGTGGTGGTTGGTATTTTCAGTCTTTTTAACGTAATTGTATTCTTTTTAAGTGTTCAGTCAGTGAGTGGTATTTGGCTTTTATATATATAGATCTTAAATAATAAAAGCACTATTGTCATAATAATAAAAGATCTGAAATTATGATTTTAGTAACTTTGATCCCCCCAAACCCCTCCTAAAATTTCTAATTTTTTCAAACCCTTTCTTAGTAAGCACCTATGGCCCTAGAGGAAGCTACATACCAAATTTCATTCCAATCCGTTCAGTAGTTTTGAAGAAATCGTGATTTAATAACTTTGATCCCCCAAAGCCCCCTAAAATTTCGAATTTTTTTAAACCCTTTCTTAGTGAGCACCTATGGCCCTAGAGGAAGCTACATCCAAATTTCATTCCAATCCGTTCGGTAGTTTTGAAGAAATCGTTTTTTAATAACTTTGATCCCCCCAAACCCCCCTAAAATTTCGAATTTTTGGAAACCTTTTCTTAGCGAGTGGCTATGGCCCTAGAGGAAGCTACATACCAAATTGCATTCCAATCTGTTCGGTAATTTTGGAGAATTCGTGATTCAGTAATTTTTACCCCCCAAACCCCCTAAAATTTCTAATTTTTTAAAAGTGTTTTTAGTGAGCACTTGTGGCCCTAGAGGAAGCTACATACCAAATTTCATTCCAATCCGTTCGGTAGTTTTGAAGAAATCGTGATTTAATAACTTTGATCCCCAAAACCCCCCTAAAATTTCGAATTTTTTCAAACCCTTTCTTAGCGAGCACCTATGGCCCTAGAGGAAGCTACATACCAAATTTCATTTCAATCCGTTCGGTAGTTTTTGAGAAATCGTGATGAGTGAGTGAGTGGTATTTCGCTTTTATATATATATATAGACTAGGGGCTCTGCCCCTGGGCGCTTCGCGTTCCAACCCCACCTCGGCCTTCGGCCTCAGATGGCTGCTTCGCTTTGCTCGCAATTGGAAAATTCGCTAAAGAATCTCGTTTGTACATGGGTGAGCGAGCATAAATCAGCTGTTTTATTTGGCAGCTGACTCAAACTCATTAAACGTTATCTCCATAAGATTAACCTGGGAAATTTGAAGGATTATGTGCCGGAGCTCCTTCTCGGGTGAATAGCGTCGAAACGGATGATTGGATCTTAAATCTGATGGAAAATCGTCCGTTTGAAATCAAATTTTCTACAACTTTTATATTTAAAATTTGTTGCTATCTCTTACCGTTTTTTTACAAAATGCGATCAAAGTGGAAAAATGAAAAAATCTTTCCCGCCCTAAAGGTGTTAATTTTTCTGAAAGTTTCTAATCGAGAGCTTTAACTCAAGTATGAGGTCGAGGGGGGTTCGATTACGGGAAGTGTCTCATAATTAGTGTCAGTGAATCAGTGAACCGGTCTGCCTTTAAAGACGTTGGGCGGAGCCTCCCTTCTCGGATGAATAGTGGCTAAATGGATGATTGGATCTTGAATCTGACGGAATATCTCTTGTTTGAAATTTAATTTTCTACAACTTTTGTATGTAAAAGTTTTTGCTATTGAACGGATTTCTCTAAAACTATAGAACGAATTGGAATTAAATTTGGTATGTAGCTTCCGCTAGGGCCGTAGGTGCCGTAGGTTTAAAAAAATTCGAAATTTTAGGTAGGGTTTGGGTGGGGGTCAAAGTTACTAAATAACGATTTCTCTAAAACTACTGAACGGATTGTAATAAAATTTGGTATGTAGCTCACTCTAGAATCATGTGTGCTCTCTAAGAAAGTGTTTTTAAAAAAAATCGAAATTTTAGGAGGGTTTGGCGGTCAAAGTTACTAAATCATGATTTCTCCAAAACCATCGAACGGATTGAAATGAAATTTGGTATGTAGCTTCCTCTAGGGTCATAGGTGCTCTCTAAGAAAGTGTTTTAAAAAATTCGAAATTTTAGGGGGGTTTGGCGATCAAAGTTACTAAATCATGATTTCTCCAAAACCATCGAACGGATTGGAATGAAATTTGGTATGTAGCTTCCTCTAGGGCCCTAGGTGCTCCCTAAGAAAGGGTTTAAAAAATTCAAAATTTTAGGGGATGTGGGGGGGGGCGGCTGAAAGTTACAAAATCTCCCCATAAGAAATACATAGTGTAATTTATATTTATTGATATAATATTTTTTTCGATTTTTTTTATCCGTGTAAAGCCGGATCGGGCTAGCTAGTTCAAGTATAAGGTTGAGGGGGGTCCGATTACGGAATTAATTAAAGTCAGTGAATCAGTGTTACCGTCTAGCTTTATATAAGTAGACTAGGGAAACCCCTGCGTACTCCACACGCCAACCCCGTTGGGACCTTCTATACACATAATCATGTTATGTTTTCTTTATAATAAAGGTGTATGATTAATAATAACTCCAAAGCTAAGACGTTAAATAATGTTAAATGTTCAAATCAAATTATTTTGTATATTTTATAACGGCAGTTATAATAAAGGTTTAAAAGAACCAGCAATGTCAGGTCTACACTTAAAAATAAAACCTAACCTAAAAGTTAAAAGTCCAAAGTTTGAAATTAACTGTTAATGGAAATATTATTCGTAAAAGCTGTTATCTGTTAATTTATTCAATTGGTTGCTATGGTAATAAATGTAAACACATGTGTTGATTTATCAGTCTAGGCCTAACCTAAGAATTTTTCCGACTAAATTTACAAATATTAAATTTAAAAATTTGTTATTGAAATTAATTATAGTCTATGTTACTCAGGGATAGTGTAGCTTTTTATTAGTAAAACTATTGTTTCAATCGGTTCAGTAGTTCCAGAGATTACCCCCTACATGCGAACAATCAAACAAAAAAACAAACTTTACCTTTTTATAATATTAGTATAGATAAACGAATATAATTTACTATCAGCGATGTTGGACATTACCAGTAAATAATTCAATCACGCAGCTGAACAGCTGACGTGAGATGAGCGAATTTCCAAAATTAAGTTTATATGTTTCAGGGTTTCAACCAACTTTTTATGAAGTTGGTATAATCAAGAAGGCGCTGAATAGCGGTCTGCGTGTACGAAATATATATTAGTAGAGTTTGTTTGCACCTCAGCCCCCAGTCCCGGCTACCGCGTTGCCTGAGCAGACAAACTCGTTCACGATTTGATTGATTTTGGAGGAATCAGGTGAGCTATAAGGTCGCGTAATAAAACAAATGTGCAGAATAATCGTCTGTTATATTTATAAAGATAAACCCCAAAAAGTATCATTCTAGTAAAAAAATGTCTAAAAACTTACTACCTGTAAAAAACGTTATTCCTGCTGTTTGATTTTTTTAGCGAATTTCCATAGGAAAAAAGAGCTATTGCAGTGGCGCTTGTGGTAAGACCCAAAGTCGGGAGTAGAAAATGAGCACCGATCATGGTCCCCAGAACACGTTTTGGGGTGTCATTAAAAATCACATGTATATATGTGTTCGCACCCTAGCGGCCGCATTTTAAGTCCGATTTGGTTCAAATTTGGTACGCATGTTGGTTGTCTATGTCGCTCGGACGAGTTCGTTAGCTAAAAAAATCCAACAAACGGAAGAACGTTTTTTAACAGGAAGTAACTATATTTTGAGATTTTTACTACGAGAATGAATTTGTTTTTCAGATTTTTCTACAAATATAAATGTACGATGTTGTTCTGCGCATTTTGGTTTTTTACGCGAGGTTCCCCCAAAATCGATCAAAACGTAAAGTACCGGTACCATAGAAGTACCCGGCTCAAAACCATGTGGTGGATTCTACCGTGGGGTTGGCGTTGCATTGTGTATTGAAGATACTCCAAATACGGGGTGGTTGGTGTGCGAAACACGCAATGTTTTGTGTGTTGATGATACTCCCAATATGCGGAATGGCGTGCGAAGCACGCAATACTTTGTATATTGAAGATACTCCTAATATGCGGAATTGCGTGCGAACTATTTTGCAGCTACTCAGCACCGTCGTGAATAGACATATTTCCCAAATTGTTGGTTGAAACCCTAAAACATAGGCATATAAACTTAATTTTGGAAATTTGCTTAACTCACGTGAGCGGTTCAGCTGCGTGGTCGAATTATTTAAGTTCTATAGGCGCACCGAGAACTGTTTCGATGAGGTAAAATATACAAACTCGCGATAAGCACCTAAAGTGAGACGCATTGCGTTTTTGATTTAGTCGATGATTTCTTCTTTTTTATTTTTTCACACACGTACTAAATTAATACAAACCAGACGTTTAATGTAACAGCTGATCGTAAAAGATGAAGAAATCGACGAAATAAATTTGGCAATGGTAAATTCAAGTACTTAAACTCAAAAGCTGTACGAGTTTAATCAAGTCGCGCTACCGATGAAATCAACATTGCGCTTCCTTATTTTTAGTAAGTTGTGTTAAAATAATTTACTAGGTAATACCTCTGAAAAGGACATTGCACTTCCTGATTTTGTAATTATAGTCTGTACAAACAGCGATGCGCTCTAATCCATAAAATCGACCCTCGCTCCCACACGCGCAGACACACTCACACGGCCTAGCTGCTTAATGGTTCTCTTATTAATCACCAACTAGCCTTAGTGCTACAAAAACACATTTTTTAACCTTTAACTTTACTTCATTTTTACTCTAATTACTGAACTCTAAATATTTTTCCTCGCAAAATGAGTCCAAGCACGGTATATTTGTGACAACTATAAGCGGTTTTATGGTTAGTAGGTTTACAAAATCATAAATGTGACTAAAAAATGGTTATTGACATTTTATTTGAATTAGTACGATCTCTAGGGTCGAATCTGAGGTTAGTAGGATGGTACATGGTTAGATTTTTTGGTCATACTCCTAAACTAACAAACCGATTTTAATGAGTAAAAAACTAGGCAACACACAAAAAAACAAGATACTTTTTCCAAACAGACCTGCGCTCTAAATCATAAAATCGACTCATGCTCCCACACGCGCAGACACACTCACACGGCCTACCTGCTGCTTAATGGTTCTCTTATTAATCACCAACTAGCCCTAGTGCTACAAAATCACACTTTTCTAACTGTTAACTTTACTTAATTTTTACTCTAATTACTGAACTCTAAATATTTTTCCTCGCAAAATGAGTCCAAACACTGTACATTTGTGACAACTCTAAGCGGTTTTATGGTCTGTAAGTTACATAATCATAAATGTGATTACTTAAAAATAGTTATTGACATTCTATTTTACAAATATGTTATGCTCGTGTTAGTTTAATAATATTATTTTCGTGATTTAACAGTAATTGTACAGTAACAAATTTAAACGAATTTGTATTTATTTTTATTTTGTTTTATTTTAGTACTTGTGGCTTGTAGGGGTAATAGCCCTTATATATAGGCTATATTTCTAGGAGCAATACCTCTTCGTGATGGCCTACCTTTGCGAGGTAGTCTTCCAGCGTTATTCATTACAGTAAAAAAGTACAGTTGGAATAATTTTATAATGTGTTTAATCATATAGCCTAAGCTTTGATTTTAATTCTCACTTTGGAACAAAAACACAGCTACAATAACAAAACACATCACACAACTGCACATTCAGGTTTTGTTATGATAGCTGAATTTTCCAATTTATATACAATCACCTGTTTTTAACACTAAAATCACTTGATTTACACCTATATATTCCCATGCTATTTAAATTTGAATTATTATATACAATCACCTGTTTTTAACACTAAAATCACCTGATTTACACTTACATATTCCCATGCTATTTAAATGGTAATTATTTTATTACGTAACAAATGTTCGTGACACAATTAACAAAAATTAATATTTTCCCCCAAAACTTCATGGCCAGACCTCTCCCAGCTTTCTACGACCTACCGTTCGTTCACAATTTAATTTGCAAATTTGGACTTACGGAGTTAGATATATAGATATAGATACGTTCACTCTTATATTGATTCTGATTTAGTTTCTTTGCGTACATTGGAAATTTTAGAAGACACTGTTAGTTTTATAATATTATTTTATTGATTTATTAGTTATTGTGACATTGCAGAATGAATTTGTAATTATTTTAATTTTACTCTTAGTATGCGTTCACTGTTATATTATTATTCACTGTAAATATTATTCCTCGCAAAATGAATCCAAAGGCGGTACAATTGTGAAAACTCTAAGCGATTTTACGGCCAGTAGGTTACACAATCATAAATCTTGACTGTATTAGTATCTAAGATTACAATAGTCACGTTCCCTCCATCTCCTTCTATTAGCTGGTACCACGGGTAATCTAACCACCTGTAGCACGACCGAAGTCGATCGACCTTTTCGAAAACTTTATTATGTCCCTACCAATGAATCGTCCAGTTCTATAGCAAGAAACCGTTCACTAATATCTATACCATCAGAATTTTCCTACGTCCAGTACACACAAATCGATTGGATTAACTAACCCAACCGAGCGGAACCTTACCTAACCCAATACAACTTGACTGACTTAACCTAATCAAACGTCAGAGAAATCTATCAAACACCGACGACTGACGTAATCTAAATATTCGCACTGTAATCCATGAGCCCAACGTACCAAATAAACCGCTGTACAAACATTCCTAAACCTCGTGAGTTTTAATTAATGATTGAAACGCGTCGGACCGAAATCGCCGCAGTCGTTGTGGGGGAGAGAAAGCAATGTGAAATGTTTTGTAAACGGCCGGAGCTGTTGTGTAAACAAACTGTTGATCGATCGAACAGTAGCCAACAGAACTCTCAGTAATGTCGGTAAGTTATGGTTATTTAATTATGAAATATTAGCTGGCCCAGCGCCAAGTTTTACGCATTTTTTGTCCTTAAGTAACAAAAAAGACAACACGTCTTGCAGAGCGGTGATGAAATCATGGAACGGCAAATTTAGTATTTAGTTGGGCGTTTTACCAAAACTTACATGATCTTAAATTTCTTTAAAGTTGAATATCTTAGCACACTCGAAATCAATTACACTATTTCGATAGTTGCAGCTTAGAGTACTAGGGGCTCTGCCTCTGAACGATTCGCTTCGCTCGCAGTTGGAAAATTCGCTAAAGAATATCGTTAATCTTTGGCTCGTTTGTACATAGGTTTGTAAAATTATGAAACCAGGTTGAAATATATTAACAGTAATTAAAAGATTAATTATAACCTCAAATACATGCTTTAGAAACGTGAGAGGCTTTCGTTACGATTTTAGTCCTAGTTCTACTATATTCTGTCAACTAATGTTTTGAAACTAGGCCTAAATATAGTAAAAATTATTGCAGGATTAACATAACCTCAATACTATGTTTCAGAAATGAGCCAGGTCTATATTAAAAAATTGACTATTAGAATTTATCCATCTCTGCCAAGTTTAGCTTTTTTTTGACAAAATAAATTGTTAAATCAAGCCCAATTTATTCTAATTACAACGTGCTAAAACAGTATAAATTAGCTTGTTTTTGAACAGTAATTCAAAACTATCCAATGAACAGCTGATTTTGGATAATATTCAATCTCAGTCCTATTCCACTGAGTACTATCACAACAAATATCAGGAACAAAATGAGGTAGGTATTGCTATCATATCAGTACGTGAAAAGAGGTGCTTCGTAATATAACAGTTTAATAACCTGCTTTGATGTTATGATAAAAAAATAAAATTTTCCAGAACTTTGATTGTCCATTAATTTGAAACTAAGATCTAGTTTTCGCAATTCTGTTTCTCATTTAATAAGATTTTCAATGGTGTATTATATGACCTACCTTTACACTTAAAATTGCTTACCTCCCTATCCTCCCCAACCCCCCCCCCCCCCCCCCCGAAATCATAGAGGGTCAGATATGTCCAAAAATGAGTCCTGTTATGCAACACAAGAGATATACAAAGTTTTGTTTACTTATTTTCAGTAACAAAAATTATAAAAGGGAATAAAGTGGCTTTATGAACACACTGCATATGTGTTCGCACTCTAACGGGCAATACAATGTAGGCTATGTGCAAAACTAGAAACTTGCTGGCATTTTACTAATTATATTGTGAATTGGCTTTGTCCAAGAAATAATACCTAAACTTATAGAGGCGCACCCAGGATTTGTGGAAGGGAGAGGCTGAAGCATAGTTTAAATGAATGGTGGAAATCACAAGCACCGCGCAATTCGCAATTTACAATTTACACGGGTGGTTTGGGGTGTATCCACAAATATGCGACTTCATTTTGGCAATAATATACAACCTTTAAAACGCATTTCCAGCTCTTTTATTCCTTGATACAAAAACACATGTTATGTAGTTTTTACATGTAAATCACAGTTGAGCTAAATCTTATCTGGAAAAACCCATAGAATGTTCTTATTTTTTGTACTTTTTACAATATTTTCTAATTAATGCACTTCACTATATACAAAACAAGCTATTTAGTGAAAAACAAATGCTCAAACTTTAGATCTGCCAAGCATTTTCGGTCATTAGTGTAAATTTTACAAGCTATTCAGTCTGAATTGTCACATTTTTGTAGATAAAATCATGATCTAATACAATTTGTATTATTTGGAGAGATTAACACCTAAAAATAAAATAACCCCCCTTCGTGCATCTATGGGCTTCCAGTTTAGTCTAAAATTATCACATCATACTTAAATACAGCCATTTCTTGAAATAAAATGTTTGTTTTAAATCTTATATACTAAAAAACTTTTGAAAAACTAATGACAGCGACCCTGACCGTTCTACTGGACCGATTTACATGCGGGTTGTACCAAAACAAAGGTTAGCGGTCCTATATGTGCAGGTTTTATTTGTATTTTGAAAATATTTATGTTAATTGGGTAAAAATGGAAAATAAACGTTTCTTATTTACATTTAACATGTAAAATTTCAACTTTGCACTTCTTTGAAGAGTTCACTTGAGGTTTCCACTGAACTGTTTTACATGCCGTTTGTTTTAAATGAAACATCAATCATTCTATATTTGCACAATTTACTTACATTTTTTAAATAATTTTATTTAAAATGTAATAAAAGAACTTTTTAAAACGTTTTTTATCATCACTTTAAGTTTCCCTATCCAGCTGATTATTAAAACACGTGATTGTACATCTAACAACAAACAATTTTAGCAAAAGGAATCAGCTGGCTTAGAGAAAATCATTAGGGGCAAGTCAACGAACAAATTTACAGGATCAAGTTGGACGTTAACTAAAAAAACAACAATTGAAAGATGAAACTTATATCATTCAAAGATGTGCACAAAAAAATAAATAATGTGTGCATGTTGCCGTTAAGGCAGTTAAAATAAATTAAACATAATTTTAGGTTAGGCCTAGACTGATAAAACAACTTCTTGAATGTATTTACATTCATTACCATAGCAACCAATTGATTAAAATAACAGATAAACCAGTTGATTCGGATGTCCAGCAATAATATTTTAAGTTAGGCCTAGGCTCAACCAACACATGTTTCAACACACACAAACCAATAAAAACTTGCTTTAATGAATTTAAAAATAATAAAAAACTATTGAATATTTACATTGAATCAGAATATAAATGATTTGTTACAATGCAATTAATTGTATTCATAAACTCTGCAGACAATCAACTTACATAGACATTTTGTAAACAGGGCTTGCACACTCATCGGATACGTGCGACGTTGGATTTGATTCTTAATTATTTTTTGTCATTGAATGACTCCTAAGATAGATGTTAATGAAATTAAAACACCCAATAAATAAAGGACAAGGCTTAATATAATAGAAAACATGGAAATATTTAATTAAAGTTAAAAGACCAAAAAATAATAAATGAGCAAATTAACACACAATCCAACATTATGTTTGAAAATATAAAATGAATATAAGAATAGAAAATTCTAGGAAAAAAAAAATAGGACGTAGGTCAATGATCTAAAATGAATAGTTGTGTACTTGTTTACAAACAATAGTTGTTTACTTGTTTAGAAACAATAGTTGTTTACTTGTTTACAAACAATTAGAGAACAGGCAGTAAACAGGTTGAAAGGGGGGTGGGAGAGGAGAACAAATATAAATAGGAGACAATGGTAGAGGATAGATAGTAGCAAACAAAGCTTCTGAAGATGGGGTCTACCCGAAACGCGTCAAGCGAGAGAAAGACAAAGCTAAGAAAGGCGGATAAGCAAGAAGACAAATGTTTCAAGCATCTTAGCGGAAATAATAATAACAAATGCAGTGAATAAATAATTTCATTAAATTTAAAATTACTTTTTTAACCCTTTCAAGAGTGAAGGGACACCACTAGTTCGTCGAAAGAATGAATCACATTAGAAAGCGGCGTGGGAAAATGTTTTTTGTCTCCACGCCCTTTCCCCACACCCCTCACCCATCACGCCAGGGCAAGGTCAAGTGCAAGCATTCGCGCCGACATCTGTAAACGCGCGGTTGTAAACTTATAGGTAGAACGTTATAAAACACCCTGTATTTTCAAAAATTGAACAGTGGTCCTAGAACGAGCAAGAAATGTATTTCCGAGTTATAAAAATAAAAGCAGTTGGAGATAAATTAATGTCTAGCAACGGTAAAACGTTTCTTTCATGAGAAAACAATTTATAAAACAAATCCCACTTTTATTGCATTTGAGTTGTCTTTAAACTGTAATTCAGTAGAGGACAAATATACTGTGTTTCATTACAAAGTTTGTATACAGGGTGATTCAGAAGTTAGCACTCTAGCGACCGCGTTTACATCCGATTTGGTTCAAATTTGTTTTTTGACTGGAAGAAAACATTTTTTTAGATTAGTCGTACTAAAATGAAACTTTTTTGGAGTTTTATCTAAACAAATAAATTAGGAGGTTATTCTGCTCATTTTTTTCTTTTACACGACCTTATGCCCGTCTGGTACCCCAAAAATCTATCAAAACTTAAACCATAAAAGTACTTGGTTCAAATCCACGAGGGGGATTTTTCAATAGGGCAGCTTCTGTTACGAGACCAACGGCCGGGATCGAACAGTCTAAAATCCAAGGGCGCAAGGTCAAGGCGCAAACTCACAAAGCGAGTTTCTCCGCTGCTAGCTAGTCGAACGAAGAAGCGCGTGAGTCGGGGTTAGAGGCTGAGGTGCAAACAAATTCTACTTATAAATTCGTATACGGTCTCAGCTATTCAGTGTTTTTGTGAGCAGATCGATTTCCCAAATAGTTAA
Source organism: Philaenus spumarius (assembly GCA_018207615.1). Taxonomy (NCBI): domain Eukaryota; kingdom Metazoa; phylum Arthropoda; class Insecta; order Hemiptera; family Aphrophoridae; genus Philaenus; species Philaenus spumarius. The sequence goes on along the minus strand of JAGFPH010012671.1, from coordinate 3,436 downwards.
AAATCTAAAGCAAAAAAACTTAATTTTATTCACGTCAGATGTTCAGCTGCGTGGACGAAGTATTAGCGCATTCCCATAGGAAAAATGAGCTATTGCAGTGGCCCTTATGGTAAGACCCAAGATCGGGAGTAGCAAATGAGCACCGATCAAAGTCCCCAGAACACGTTTGGGGTGTCATTAAAAATCATATATATATGTATGTATGTATATAGTACATATATATAGGCTATGTATATATTTTTAAAATTCATTGTGTTTGTATCCAAGTCACTTAGATTAAAAGGATAATTATGTCCGTCTGTGTGACTTATTGTAATATAAGTAGATTACTTACTTTACATACATTGATTTTTTTTTTAAATACAGACGGACATAATTATCCTTTTATATATATATATATATATATATATATATGTATTGCAACGACGCACGAGTTGCACGACGCTGGGGGAGGAAGTTTGTTTTCCTTTTGTCCCCGCGTTGCGACGTCAACCCTGCAACGACAGACCTTTTTTATGACGTTCGGGAGCCACCTCTGCAATGTAGCCCCAACGCTTGTCTGTCTGTAGGATTTCCCTACTTTGTTACAGAGTAAAGAGATTATATCACCTACTGGAAGTTTAAGGCAAATTAATTTTAATAGCCTAGGTGATATAACTCTGGTTAAGATAACTATGCCTATAGTCACCTTAAATAAAAATCTTTTATTAAATTCCTTCCAGTTATTCAAGTTACTATTAACTTTAAATTTGCTCAGCTCAGTAATTAATATTATATTTATTTGACAATCTCTGAGGAGTGAGAACCGTGGAACTTTACCTAGAATAATTAAATTATTTGTGCTTTGTGAAATTTCGTTGGAAATGCCAACTTTGCGTTTCCGCCCTTCAATATTGATCATACACTGAAAACAACTTATCATATATGATACTTAGATAATAGGAATTTCTTGAACAAGGTAAATTAATTATATTAATTGAAATCAAAAGAAAATTTATTCAATAAACAAACTCAAAATACTCTGTGGTTCTTTCCACTACAAAAACATAAATTTTAAACTAAATTTACTATTTACATAAATTTTAACTCTTTTAGGTAGAACCATTTATTATTCATTTATACTTAATTATTCCTTCCTTTTTAATATTTATTATTTAATTATTTAATTATGAAAATGATTTTATATATTTAATTTACAAGATTAATAATTTTATATTTTGAAAAACCTAATTTTTTATCTCAACCCAGTATCAATAATTATTTAAATTTAACTCAGGCAATATTTTAATAAGGGATATCGTAACTTTTCTGACAGACCTTTTATTACTGCGACCCTGGACTCTGAACACCTTTCCCAAGAATGTTGATTGAAATACAGCTTCCCTGAAGTCCGGTTATCGTTGGTGCGGTTGAACGTCTCTCGTGGTCTCAGCTTTTGCCTGGTTTGACTTTCCCTGATGTCTTCTAACGCCTTCCCTGATTTGGTTTAACGCCTTCCCTGATTTGGTTTCCGCTTCTTATTCCAGTAGTCCTTCAAAGTCCATGTGTGGTTCCAGTTATCGTCATTACATCAGTCCTGTGATTCCTGTAGACTACGTCATTTATAGAGTTTTTGACGCACCCGCTATATAATTAACTATAGCGTAATTCACTCAAACTGTTCAATCGTTTTTTCACTGTCTGTAATACTAACTGATTTTACACTGTCTTTGTTCATTTAACTCGTATTTACGTTTGATAAACTTTTAATGAAAACTGTTACTTGAAATATTATATCGCATAATATTATAATTAATTAAAATGTTCACTGTTTGATTGACACATATCTTACTGCTGTCTTTATAAAACACTGCTTCTAAGTACGTTACAATAACATCGCAGATCCGTCTAACAACGTCGATCTAAAGAAAAACCTCAAAGAGTGAGAGAGCGATAGAGTGATAGATCGTTAGCTCGATAGGTAGATCGTTAGTGAGCGATAGGTATGTCTGAGATAGGTGATAGATCGTTAGATAGCTGATAGATGCGCGGCTCCCGCTGTACTCCGCTTATATAGCCTCCTTTGCCGCCTTCCAAGTACCAACTGCCTTTCTTATTTTTCTATTCCTTGTTCGATATCTTGCCATGCAACTTGCATTGATTTCTTTAAGTTTTAGGTTGGTACTACCCCCACTAACTTCTTCGTTAGGCCTTGCCATCAGCTAATCTATATCTCCCCTCCTTACATTTTCTCCTATTGTCTTACGTATTTTCCTCGTAGTTTTCCTTTAACTGCTTTTATGAACTTGCGGTTTTCGTAATCGTATTCCTGATACATTTTCCTTTCTTCTCAAACTTGAGTGATGGTCGTACTACGTTTGGTTCGCTTATGGCGCTGCCTCGCGTATTCCGCGGTTTTTCCTCACGAAAACTTTTCTGGTTTTGAAGGAAAATCTTTTTTCTTTTTTCTTCTATGTTGGTTATTATTTTATGATATATTAGCCAAAATTTCCATTCTGTCCGAAGATTTTTCTTCTGTTTTTGGGACTTGCAAAATTTGCCAAATTTACCATTTACTTTTGAATTTGAATTTTAACTTTAAAATTGATACTTTCGATTGAGATTTACAATTTTATACCCTTACTACTTTCTTAACACTAGGTTATTATTTTTACCACCTTTTTCATTTTATTTTTAGCAAAATATAGGTATGAACTTTCTCACCTATTATTTTAATTAATTAACCATTTATAAACTTTTTATCTTATAAAACTTTTACTTCTTTACAACTTGTTTACTTTTTCATTTTCCCTTTTTCATTTTTCATGGTGCTTTTTCACCTTCAAACTTTAACAATTATCTCTAACTTTTAAAATACTAAAATTTCTTAATTTGTTATTTAACATTTTTTATACAATTTTTCTTACGTTTTTCAAAAATATCTTTTTCATTAAATTTTGATGAAATTTGAGAATTTCCTATAACTTTAACTCTTTATAACTTTAACATTTTTTATTTTACAAAATTGTGACTTCCATGAACAATGTTACCACCTCCCGTGTTTCACATTTACCCATAAAATTCATCAATTTTATACTTTTATTTAACACCTTATTCCTGTATAAAAACAACTAATTTTTCTAAGTCTTTCAGGCAACTTGAAACAAGTTCCTGGACAAAAGTCCATCTCTGTTGACACAGTACAGTTGGCCGGGACTTGTCGTATTCTAATCTAGTTAAGTATAGGGTGTACCTCAACTCCTGCTATGAAATCTTGATTTTTGCAGTTTTACAACAAAACTCAATTTTTCACGCATTGCATAAGGTTTATCCGTTGCAAACTCCCGCTCTTAAAGATGAGTTATTCTCACAGAAAGAATAAGGAATCAAAACTCTTTTTTCCTTACCCTCTTATCTTTTTTGGTTCTACCTGTACATAGTTTACTTACTCTAACAT
>JAGFPH010012670.1:6432-29195 GCA_018207615.1 Philaenus spumarius | reverse complement strand
TATTGGGAGTATTTTCAATACACAATGCATTGCGTGCTTCGCACGCCAACCCCCTTCTTGGGAGTATTTTCAATACACGGTGCATCGCGTGCTTCGCACGCCAACCCCCTTGTTGTATCCCGACCTCGGCATAAAGGCACCAAAACGGAGGATTACGTCTACACTGTAGGCCTATCAACTTTTTAATGAAATTGGTTAATATACCTGCAAAATATACTCTTAAATTGTCGCGTAAATTTTGTTTATACATTCTATACTACCGTTTTTAGTAAAAATACCATCTTAATATAAAATACATTTTCAGTTTTAATTTATTTTTAACACTTAAGCTATCGTAAACCTTAACTTACTATTGATACAATTTTCATCAAATTCAAGGATGTCTATAGGATCTAGAGTCTACTTGATGGCGTTTCAGAAATATTTCTTCACTACTTAATATAAAACAACTGGCCAACGTTATCGCCCCGTTTGACATTAAAAATCAAATAAAGCCCGCCATTAAAGTGTATCTAATTAACGGCCGGAACCGTTTGATTGTTGCCGCTGACACTAAACAGCTGATCCGGCCCCGGTAAGACAATAACCTCCCGAGCGGCAAAGTTCACAAGCAAGGATTCTACTTGTGTTTATGTGGGTAAGCCTTCCTTTCTACCGTGTCCGGTCGTATTGTAAACTTCCGCTTACACCGGCTTCCCTCTAATCACCTGTTCTGTTCGGCGCACTTGTCACCGCGGGACAGTAGGATTGGATTTCTTAATTGGGATAAATGTAAGCACTTAACCTACATATATTATAAGATAGAGTTTTTATTCTACTTGGCGGGTTGTTTTTCTTCTTTTCAGAACCAACAAAGCTGAATTGAAAAAAAAAGCAATGGGAAACCTAGATCTTTCACGCTTATTCATTTTATATTTTTTTGACATTCTCACTATACTATAGTATAGAAAAAGTATAGTGATCGCAAAAAAATGGATGATGAGATTTTTGTGGAAATATCCGTTTTGGGAGCCCCTGAGTCCAAAAAAGTAGTTTTTACAAAATGTCTGTCTGTATGTATACAAAGCCTGAGCGAAAACTATTCGATCAATTTCAAACAAATTTGACCAGACATGTCAAGTAGGCCTGTATAGATGCACGAAAAATGGGTTTGAACATTTTTGAAAAACAACCCCCTTTTTGGCAAAAAAAAACCCAAAAATTAGTTATTATTTTTTTATAAAAACGGCTCTGAGCGACGTGGACAACCAACATGTCTACCAAATTTGGACCAAATAGGACTTGAAATGCGGCCACTAGAGTGTGAACACATATATACATAAATATGATTTTTAATGACACCCGAAACTTGTTCTGGGGACCATGATCGGTGCTCATTTGCTACTCCCGACCTTGGGTCTTACCACAAGGGCCAATGCAGTAGCTCATTTTTCCATGAAATTCGCCAATAAAAACACATTTTCTCAGCAGGTGTCTACAGCTTGTATTTCTTTTTTACTTTCTCACTATACTATAGTATAGAGAAAGTATAGTGGTCGCGAAAAAAATTGATGTTGATTTTTTTGTGGAAATATCCGTTTGGGACCCTCTGAGTCCAAAAAAGTGGTTTTTACAAAATGTCTGTCTGTATATCTGTACGTATGTCTGTATGGTATACAAAGCTAGAGCAAAAACTATTCGATTGATTTCAAACAAATTTGCACCAGACATGTCGAGTAGGCCTGTATAGATGCACGAAAAACGGTTTTGAGCATTTTTGAAAAACAACCCCCTTTTTGGCAAAAAACCCAAAAAACCTGTTATTATTTTTTTATAAAAAAGGGCTCTAACGATTTTGATAAAATTTGGCTTATTTGTAGCCTTTAATGTACCCTACCATATGCAAAAAAACCGCATCTTTCTAAAAATTCTCGTTTAGCTAATAATAATAATAGCTGATTTTTGGGGGTTTTTGGCCATAAAGGGGGTTGTTTTTCAAAATTGTTCAAAACCTTTTTTCGTGCATGTATACAGGTCTAATTGACGTGTTTTGTGCAAATTTGTTCGAAATCGATCGAATAGTTTTCTCTCTAGATAATAATAATAATATTTATTAGTTAATATCTTAATTTAATATCACCTCTCCTACCCCACCTACAATTATGAAGTCACAATGAATCTGTTTAATAATTTAAATATGTTTATGAGAAAGTATGTGCCAGTTCCTGGTACCGTTCATTTGTTTTTAATTCCGCAGTGTATCCTTTTATAGTTTCGCCATATATATCCAGTCACTACACATTTTTAATGATTTGTGTGGGGTTTTTTGTGAACTCGATTTAAGAAATGCCTTGCAATTGAAAGAAACAATTGTTTTTAACATGGGTGTGTTTTACCGCTATGGTAGGGAGAAAATGTTTTCGTTAGGATGATGCACGGATCATAAAAAACATTTCGGCATTTTAAAGATCATAAAGATTGTTGTCATGAAGGTTAGAACCAACAATACAAAATCTATAAAACCATGAATAAGTTACCCCATATCCAGAGTAGGCTATATAACTATTTTAAATATCATAAAGATTATTAAAAAAAATAAATAAATAAAAAAATGGGACAAGTGTAAACTTCTATGGCGATATTCTGATGAATATAAAATAAATTATGGAAATTATTTTGTGTTATTAAGCTGTACATCTGAATCAACTGTTTATCTATAATTTTATTCAATTGGTTGTTATGGTAACGAATGTAAATACATTAATTTTTTTTAGGCGAAAAACCTGGATGGTTATCATCGCCTGTAAATACATTCAAGAAATTTGTGTTTGTTGATCAGTCTAGGCCTAACCTAAAATTATTAAATATTATACTGTACATTCGAATCAACTGTTTTATTTGTTATAATTTATTATTGTTTTAATTTATTGGTTGCTATGGTAATGAATGCAAATGCATTCAAGAAACATATGCTTATTCTTTAATCTAGCCCTAACCTAAAATTATTTTGTGTGTTTAATTTTATATATTTCTGATACACTATTATATACAAATATTAGCTTTTTGCACTTCTTCATCATTTAAACTTTAAAAAGTATACTGTATACGCATATGTAGGCATACTATATATAGTACAGCGTTTCACGATAAAACGTTTCAGAAAATGCGTGACGGAATAGACCGTTTCTTAATAGAGCGTTTCAGAAAGTGCGTGACGGTAAAGTCCGTTTCACCCGCCAGCAAACTTAGCCTATAGAATAAGCCTATGACGTAGGACAATCTGTTACACTTATATACCCAACTCAAATATATTTAGTTTACACTTCAATAATAACAATTCACTCTCTCACACTCATATGTTTATAATCAAACGCGTTTCAACTACAAAGTCGTCATCGTCAATGCATGAGCTAGGACTAACTAGTTATAATTCTTATACAATATTTGCAGTTAAAACTAATTATACGCTATACGTTAGTTAGTTATACGTTGTTAGTTGTAGCTCATGTATCACTGTAGATAACGACTTTCATTGAAACGTGTTTGATTATTAATCGTATGTAAGTGAGAATTAGCATATTGTTATTATTTTTTTATAATTCCTTCTCACTCGTCAAGCTCAAAGTTAATTAATATAGATTATTGCCATACAAATTTAAAACTAACAATAGAAATCTGTCTAGCAAGGATACCGCAGCTTCGCTCGGATAGCTATGAATAAATGAATGAAAGAAATATCGGGTGGTATAGTTACATGATTTTAATAAAACAACTCCCTCTTTTAAATACTTCATCTTGATATATGGGTATGTTTTGTTACTATAGCCAGGCTAAAGTAGGCTATAGTAATAACTTAAGTGTACGTGTGCGTATATATCTGACGTACTCAAGAGTGGTGTTTTCTAGGGGGCTAGACCGGAGTGTGGGTATTAAGGAGTACCCTGCCCTCCTTCGGGTCCAACGAAATTTTTGAAATAACAGCATATTATAATAATTAGACCACGCAACTGGACCGCTGACGTGAGTTGAGCAAATTTCCAAAATTAAGTTTATATGCCTATGTTTTAGTGTTTCAACCAACAATTTGGGAAATAGGTCTACTCACGAAGGCGTTGAACAGCTGTCTGTGTGTACGCAATATATTAGTAGAATTTGTTTCCTCCTAGTGGCCTTACGAGTTTGCACCACTTGGCTTCGAACCGGGTACTTTTATGGTATTTTACGTTTTGTTCGATTTTGGGAGAACCAAGCGAGCTATAAGGTCGCGTAAAAAAACAAAATGTGCAGAATAACATCCTACATTTATATTTTTAGAAAAAACTCTAAAAAATTCATTCTCGTAGTAAAAATCTCAAAAAATAATTACTTCCGGTCAAAAAACGTACTTCTGATTGTTGGATTTTTTGGTTAACGAACTCGTCCGAGCGACGTAGACAACCAACACGTGTACCAAATTTGGACCAAATCGGACTTAAAATGCGGCCGCTAGAGTGCGAACACATATATACATATATGTATACATATATATATGAATTTTAATGACACCCCAAAACGTGTTCTGGGGACCATGATCGGTGCTCATTTGCTACTGCCGACCTTGGGTCTCACCATAAGGGCCACTGCAATAGGTCATTTTTCCTAAGGAAATTCGCTAATAATAACAGGAGATAGTAACAGCATCTACAATACAATATTGCATCTAATACTGTGTTGGTATAGGATGCCGGGTTGAACAAACCAATTATTACACATGACTTAACTATTACCCTTCATTCGATTGTTTTGACTGTGAGACCAGCCGATATGGAATCAAAAGGGCTGCAAAAAAGGTGTCTTGAGATTTTTTGTTTAAATGTGCGGTTATTGAGTAATTTAGGTTTGAAATTTTCCAACAGCCGCCATTTTGAAACGCATGATTAGATTCAATCGCTTATTTTTCTTGACGTATATCATTTTTAGATTAAACTAGTGAAACATTTCTCTAGATATGAATTATTTTGTACAAAAAACAAAATGGCGGATATCTGGAAAACGAAGCGTTTTCGGGCCTATGTCTATATGCACTTCATTTCTTATTTTTAGCTGTAGAATAAGCTTCAGTATAGTATTTTATTTTATTTAAACGTAACCTTAGTAAACTTAGTGACTAGTGACTAACCGTGTTTACCTAAAACACTGTGCGATAAAGCAATCACTGCGTACACATGAATCTCTTCAGTTGGTTCAGAAAGGAATTCAATCAAAACGATATGGTAGCCCTCCATCCCCCATCCATGAAGAAGGTTTCGATTTGGAAAGGCAGGTGTTGGTTTCGGAGATATGGGTGTCACAAGAGCGTATCGCGCCAATAACATCTTATGTGAATCAGCTGACGGTTGAATGCTGAAGTGGCCGTGACTGGCCTCAATGTTCTAGAAGCTTCCGGAATATTTCCAGAATGTTATAAAATATTCCAGAATGTTAAAAACTGAATATTCTAGAAGCTTCAGAAACATTCCCAGAGGGTTATAAAATATTCCAGAATGTTAAAAACTGAATGTTCTCGAAGCTTCAGGAATATTCCCAGAATGTTGTAAAATATTCCAGAATGTTCTAGAAGCTTCAGGAATATTTAAAGAATGTTGTAAATATTCCAGAATGTTCTAGAAGCTTCAGGAATATTACCAGAATGTTGTAAAATATTCCAGAATGTTAAAAAATGAATGTTCTCGAAGCTTCAGGAATATTACCAGAATGTTGTAAAATATTCCAGAATGTTCTAGAAGCTTCAGGAATATTCCCAGAATGTTATGAAATATTACAGAATGTTCTAGAAGCTTCAGGAATATTCCAAGAATGTTGTAAAATATTCCAGAATGTTCTAGAAGCTTCAGGAATATTCCAAGAATGTTGTAAAATAACCCAGAATGTTCTAGAAGCTTCCGGAATATTCCCAGAATGGTATAAAATATTCCAGAATGTTAAAAACTGAATGTTCTAGAAGCTTCCGGAATATTGCCAGAATGTTGTAAAATATTCAAGAATGTTAAAAACGGAATGTTCTAGAAGCTTCCGGAATATTCCCAGAATGTTATAAAGTATTCTAGAATGTTAAAAACTGAATGTTCTAGAAGCTTCCTGAATATTCCGAGAATGTTATAATATTCCAGAATGTTAAGAACTGAATGTTCTAGAATGTTGGAGAATGATGTAGAATTATCCAGAATACAATAGAATCTTCAGCAACATTCGAGAACGTTCTGGAATGTTCTAAATAACCGGAGACGAACTATGATGCTAGTTTTAAGTTTTTACTTTTAAGTTATGTATAGAAGAGAAAAACATTTGCATTACGATTGCGTGCTCTAAGATGTAAAATATTGTTCGTAGAAAATATTTAAGGTAAAATGTGCATTAACGTGAAATGCACTTGAAACAACTTTGAGGAAATCGTGGGTTTTACGCTGACTGACTGACAGCCGGTCGTGTATGTAAACCTGAATAGAAAACACAGATTGATTTGGACGAAAAAATACACTTTTTTGGGCCAGTCAATATTCAATTTATACTTGTTCATATCTGCGAGCGAAGCCGCTCATACCCTGCTAGTTTAAAAAGTTTTATTTATGTGATTATCAGCTTTATTTTTCCAGTTTTTAAACGCAATTCCTCTTTACTGCGATATTTATAGAGTTGGTAATTTGTTTATACAATTTCTCCAATTTAAATATTGAATCAACAAGACGTTAAGTCCATATATTAACTGTAAAATGGAAACAAACATAGAGTTCAGCTTGTGATCGCAAATGTCATGCGCGTTGGTATTATAAAACATAAAATAACATTACCTAAAATGATTAGTTCGCGTCGTTGGCGCTAATATCCGTATTCCCACGATCTTTGCATACGCCGTAGATAACAATCTGCGATAGTACGCCTTTCTAAAAGTAAACACAAAGGTCAGTCTTGGCGAAGGCTATGCATGTCTGTAAACTACCTCTGGTCACGTGACTCGCAGTGCCATGAAATGTGAACGTATCGGGTCACGCGTTCATACGATACGGTGTGCGAAGTAAATGGTTCGCCAAAAAATGTATCAGTGTGTTGTGCACAATGTATCGAGGGTTATCTAAAAAAATTGATTGTCGTTATTTCCATTAAAAAAAGTGAGCTATTGCAGTAACTCTTATGGTGACACATAAGGTCGAGCTGGATCAATGAGCACTAATCATAGTCCCAGAACACGTTTCTATGTGTTCAAACTCTAATAGCAACTTTTTACGTCAGATTTGGTCCATCAGATTTGGTACACTAGTTCGTTAGAAAAAAAATCAACTACCGGAAGCACTTTTTCTACCAGAAGTAATGATTTTTTTTTTAGATTTTTCGTACTAGAATGAAAAATGTTTGTTGTTTCATCTACAGAAATAAATATAGATTATTCTGCACATTTAGTTCTTTACGCGGCCCGACTATTTAAATAGTAACCCATCTGGTTCCCACAAAATCGATCAAAACGTAAAATATCATAAAAGTACCAATAAGAAGCGAGTTTGCACTTTGCGAGCGAGTGAAACAATCCATAAAGCGGCGTTTACATATTTTGCAACTGGAGAGCTATAGCTCGGTTATATAGCTCGATTACATAGCTCCACTATATTCTAATGTAAACGTTCTTCTAGCAACTACAAATAGCAGTACTGAATTTGTCATTCTTTTACTTAAACTAACACTTAGCTTTAACTTTCTAAATTTACATTAATTTTAATTTTCCTTTTTTAAGGCTCTTCTTTACCTTGAAGAAAACTCCCTAGTGTACAGTATGATTTCAATGCAAAAGGCCTGACTCAAGCCGCAAAATCGTTGAAACATGCATTCGTAGTACCGTGTTTCGGATTCTATTTATAAATTAAATAATCTGGGAAACTACTTTAAGTTATAAAGAAGGCTTTATATTTTTTACGTGTTAGCTTAAAATATGGAAATTATTGCTTAAAACTCCCCAAAAGTGGGTTAAAATTAATCGATTTTTACTCAGTTAAACTGTTGATTAAAAGGAGTTGCCGACGATTTCTTTCAATTATGAGATATAAGACAAATGCACAAAGCCTTTAAGAACACTTTAAGATGTTTCACAAATTTTTAGGTTGAAAAACGGCGTCCGAAACACGGTAGTACGAAGTGCATATTTTTGCTGTTTTACGCAAGGTATAGAAGACCCTTAAATGTTTAATACTTTTTACTTTCTCACTATACTATAGTATAGAGAAAGTATAGTGATCGCAAAAAAATTCTATGTTGAGATTTTTGTGGAAATATCCGTTTTGGGACCTCCTGAGTCCAAAAAAGTGATTTTTACAAAATGTCTGTCTGTATGTCTGTATGTATGTCTGTATGTATGTCTGTATGTCTGTATGTCTGTATGTATACAAAGCTAGAGCGAAAACTATTCGATCGATTTCAACCAAATTTGCACCAGACATGTCCAGTACGCCTGTATAGATGCAAGAAAAAGGGTTTTGAACAATTTTGAAAAACAACCCCCTTTTTGGCCAAAAAACCCCCAAAAAATCAGTTATTATTTTTTTATAAAAAAAACGGCTCTAACGATTTTGATAAAATTTGGCTTATTTGTAGCTTTTAATGTGCCCTACCATATAAAAAAACCCGCATCTTTCTAAAAATTCTCGTTTAGCTAATAATAATAATAATAACTGATTTTGGGGGGTTTTTTGGCCATAAAGGGGGTTGTTTTTCAAAATTTTTCAAAACCTTTTTACGTGCATCTATAAAGACCTAATTGACGTGTTTGGTGCAAATTTTTTCGAAATCGATCGAATAGTTTTCTCTCTAGCTAATAATAATAATATTTATTAGTTAATCGCCTACTTTAACAAAAGTAAACAAAGCTAGAGAGAAAACTATTCGATAGATTTCAACCAAATTTGCACCAGATATGTCCAGTACGCCTGTGTAGATGCACGAAAAATGGTTTTGAACAATTTTGAAAAACTACCCCCTTTTTGGCCAAAAAACCCCCAAAAATCTGTTATTATTTTTTTATAAAAAAACGGCTCTAACGATTTTGATAAAATTTGGCTTATTTGTAGCCTTTAATGTGCCCTACCATATACAGAAACCCGCATCTTTCTAAAAATTCTCGTTTAGCTAATAATAATAATAATAACTGTTTTTTGGGGGTTTTTTGGCCATAAAGCGGGTTGTTTAAAAAAAAAATTCAAAACCATTTTACGTGCTTCTATGAAGACCTAATTGACGTGTTTGGTGCAAATTTTTTCGAAATCGATCGAATAGTTTTCTCTCTAGATAATAATAATAATAATAATATTTTATTAGTTAATCTCCAACTTTAATAAAAAAACTCTCCTACACCACCCTACAAGTCACAGTGAATCTGTTTAGTAATTTAAATGTATTTGTGAGAAAGTATGTGCCAGTTCCTGGTACCGTTTATTTATTAATTATTAATATTTATTATGATCTATTTATTTGCTATTATTAAAGTGGGAATAATTCTTTGTCTTCACAGAACATATGTTTAAGAGCCTTTATAATTTTCAATACAAAAATCCTCGTAAGATTCAACAAATAAGTTGTTGAGATTACATTGAACGCTGTTCGTTGTTTCGGGTACCTATTCACATACGTGGAATTGTCTGGCTTACTTCGTCGGATTACGTGATTTGTCTACGTTATTATAAATACTACATAATGCATTCGCTCAAAAGATTGATTTCTCTGGAAACTCTTATGTATTCTTGTTTGTTTAAGTAGCTTTTCTTCTTTAATAGAATATTTTATACAATATACCCCTTTGCACGATATTTTGGTTTTGACGCCGTTAGGCCTAATTCTTATTACAAATGTTTAATTTTGATTGAGTTTCCTTAATTCTGCAAATCTCTTTAGTTTTTTCTCTTTTGGATGTAGTGAACTATTTAGAGTGTATTGGTTATGATTTTGTTATCTATGTTATCCGGAAACTGTTAATTTTAGCGTTAACACGCGTTTTCGTGATGGCAGAAATAAAATGGAGGCTAAGGTGGGGGAGCTATATATAGCTCTGCTACAAACAAATTGCACTTCTAGCAGAGCTATATAGCTGGGCTAGATATTTTCTTTGATCTTTACCGGCAACCAACGGATAGCTCGTTTTCTGCTATCTAGACGTGAAAATCTGCTATGTAGCCGAAACTTGAATGTCGTTTTAAGGAATTTATAGCTTGGCTATATAGCTCAACTATATAGCTCTCCAGCTACAACTTACTGTAAACGCGGCTTAATCTGAGGCCGGAAGGTCGAGGTGCAAACTCGTAAAAATATGAAATGTAATTTTTATTTCATCTGTATATTTATAACGGCCTTTTTTTATTATTTTTTGTTTGTTTTGTTTTATGTTAAAACCCTATTGATACATATTTCTGGAGATCTACATTGGCGATTTTAGTGCTGTTTGTTTTAATTGAAAGAAAATATTATTATCAAACATTTTAGAAATGTAATTTTTATTTCATTCTTGTATTTTTATGCACACTTTTTGAGTTTTTTTTTTTTGTGTTCGGTTTGTTTTAAAGAAATCGGTGTAAGTTCTGAGCCTACCAGGTTAGATGTGTAAGAGAAAAAAGTACCAGGTCAGTTATGTATTTTAACACAACTTTCGGATCACTATTTCTATGATAAGTTTTTGAGTTAAATCGTAATAAAGAAACATAGGCACTTTTCCGCTTTACAATCTATATATATATTCTTCACAACTAACAGTTTTTTTTAGATTAGTTAAAAACAAACGAAAGGCTTACTCTGTTAATACAAACATCTGGTGCTACATATTATACTGTTTCTTTCAGTTGGTAATATCAAAATTTGTTTGAAATGTTGATTATTGGTTATTTAAATATTAATAATGAAATTACAACGCAACCGTAATTCGAATTATTAGGGAAGGTCGTGTTTATTTCAATCTCTGTCTTACTTTAGCTATGTATAGGTCACCGCCATTTCAATCGTCATTTCCATGAAAATATCAGATTATACAATAATCTGTTTGCATACGCTTCACTGTATGGGCCGCCGCCGGGATTGGGCGAGCAAGGTGGAGCCCCTAGTATATTTTTTGAAATTAGTAATTTCCTAGTAAACGTACTTAAATTTTTTGAGAACACTTAGTTTGGGGATCACACTATTGAGTAATTTAGAAGACCATTAAAGCACAAGGTAGTCTTAATTTTGAAAAAGTGTTCCACTATAATTACAAACGTTACTGGCGTTAATATTTTCCCACGTGTGTTATTATTTCCTTTCGCCAATAATTCAAGACCGGTATAGCATACTAATGGAATATTTTCATTAAAATGCATGATGCATACTCGTTTTGAACTATGATACGGTTGAAACAATTCTTAGTCTTGAAATGCTCTCATAATTACGTCATAGTGTTTATAAAATACGGGCATAACTTTGCCGGTAACAAACATTAATAACAACATTTCTAACAGCCTGCTTTAAATTCATTAACGTAAATTGTAAATGTTTTTCTTCGGTAGTTTTTTAAACGGATTTATTTTGTATACTCTTTACTGGGTCTGCTCCAGTAAACGGGAAAGCAACCGGAAACGCAAGCGCTTCTCACTGTATCCCTATCTAAACAGTGCAATTTCTTGCAGCTGAACGCTTCGACATCTCAAACCATTTTATAAATCCATCTTTTGTAATTGAGTGCTGAAAAAAAAACTGAGCATTCCTTATAAAATTTCGGGTCCGGCTTGCAAATTATTTTTCATTATAAATTTTTTATTGTGTTAGGGAAAAAATTCAAACTTTGTACTTACAAAATGTCAATTACATAACAAATGAAAAGCATTAAAAAAATCTAAAATGCAAGACGGATGCGTATTGTGACTGTGCTTAAAATGTGACCTTGCAAACAATTTTATAATACAAAATAAACGAAATAAATGGTTTGAAATTTAACATTGCTCTTACGGGATAAAAATCCAAGATGGCAGCCACTACAGCAGACCCTTAATGTTTAATTTCGACGGCAGTTTATGTAAAACAGGTGTCATTATCTGGTTTGATCGTATTGCTTCACATTTTTTAATGAAATCATTATCTTGTTCGCGGTATCACAAACGTGTATTGCACGATCCAGTGAATTAAAATTGTGTTATAGGACACAGTGGCGTGTAGGGGACGATTCAAAACAATGTTTATTTTTATTATTTTGTGTACTTTTGTATAACAACGTCATATGCACAGTACGAAATACGTACATCTGTTACCAATCTAATTTTTCAAGTGTGACAATTTTTTAGTCTTATCACTTAGTTCATTGGTATTATGGGTTTAAAAAATTGACAAAAACCGTGTTTGTTGATTTTAAAATGTTATTTGTTTGTCTAAACAATGCTTTGTTAGTGTTAAGAGCGTTTTCATTGGTTCAAAACGTTTCCATACAAAAATGCTTCAGATTGATGGTTTGGGTGTTTTTAAAACGTTATACAACTTTTAAACAGTTAGTCGTATAAAATAAACACCAAGAACAAAAATGTCTTAGAATAACTTTTAAACACCGAAATCATCACAAAATGCAGGGTGTTCCATAAGAAATTCAAAAATAGTTATTTACAAATGTTTTAACTATATACTTTTTAATTTCTCAAAAAAACAAGGAAAGCTTATAAATTTAAAGTTTGCTGTTAGATTTATAGCTTAAAAGATACCAATGATGGTCCATTTAAAAAGATATCCTATACAGGGTGTCTTGCAACCTTATGAACAAACTTAATCAAGTTATTCAGCATGTCAAAAGAAACAAAAAATGTAATATATTTTGTGTCCTATCTCATTCCGTTTTCTGTCCGTCTGTCTGTATGTGTTTTTTACAAAATACTTAATATTTTTAGAAGTAGAAAAGATATTGAGCTCAAACTTTGTACACCTATTTGCTGCGTAACCTTTTATCACTGTACGAAAAATTAGAACAATATTTCAAATATTTTCAAAATGGCGGCCGTTTATCATTTTTAGTGTCAAATATCTCAAAAACCGCTAACTTTACAAAAAAATTACAAGAGACAAAAAAGTTTACTTTTTTAATGACAAACTCAATGTTTTTTTTTTATTTTATCTGTAGCTCAAAGGACAACAGAGATATTGACAAAAAAAAGGAAAATTTTATTTCTTAGTAGTTGTCAACAATGCCCAGAATTACTCTAGAAACAAAATATTTTAAAGTTATTTTGAGCTACATTAATAAGTTATTTGCATAATATTCCGAGCACTTTCTGAGCTGATTCCACTAGCAAAAATAACGACACAAGTAAATTTATTCATAGGTCTGGAAATGCTTCGTTAGAGAGTTACAGCTAGCGAAATATTTCACCCGTGTTTCACATTACTCACAGAAACGAATACCTATTGAAATATGTAGGGCGTTAATTAAGGTGTAAAATTTAATTTAATTTACGTAAAATGAGCATATAAATTTAATAAAATAGGTCCCAGTGCTGTAACTGTAGTAATTGTTACAATATTTGACCAAAAAACGCAAAATTTGGTTTAAAATAAAAATGTTTTCTGTAGGGTTTTAGTAAATTAACTTTGTGAAATGGGTATAAACCTCAAACGTATTAATCATATCTTGTAGAGAATTTATTTCTGAAGATATTTGTGTACAATAGGCCAATAAAAAAACAAAAATAAAATTAAAATATCTAGGAAAAGCATATCTTTAAAAATAAATTAATGAATTGTAAAATATCCAACTTTTAAATACAAATGTAACTTTAGCTTAACTAAGAAACGCCTTAATTAACGCCATACATATTTCAATAGGGATTCGTTTCTGTGATTGATCTGAAACACGGGTGAAATCTTTCGGCAGCTGTAACTCTCTAACGAAGCATTTCCAGACCTATGAATATATGAACTTTTTTCATTATTTTTACCAGTAGAATCAGTTTAGAAAGTGCTCGGAACATTATGTAAATAACTTATTATTGTAGCTCAAAATAACTTTAAAATATTTAGTTTCTAGAGTAATTCTGGGTATTGTTGACAACTACTAAGAAATAAAATTTTCCTTTTTTTCTTAGTAGTAATATAAAAAAACCATTGAGTTTGTCATTAAAAAAGTAAACCTTTTTGTCTCTAGTAATTTTTTTGTAAAGTTAGCGGTTTTTGAGATATTTGACATTAAAAATTCTAAACGGTCGCCATTTTGAAAATATTTTAAATATTGTTCTAATTTTTCGTACGGTGATAAAAGGTTACTCAAAAAATAGGTGTACAAAGTTTGAGCTCAATATCTTTTCTACTTCTAAAATTATTGAGTATTTTGTAAGAAACACATACAGACAGACAGACCGAAAACGGAATAAGATAGGACACATGTTATATTACATTTTTTGTTTCTTTTGACATGCTGAATAACGTGACAAAGTTTGTTCATATGGTTGCAAGACACCTTGTATAGATAATAAAAATTATCATTTACTTAGAAGTAGGACTGAGTAAAGTCAGCAAACATCAATTCACTTCGGCTACAAACAGAACTCATCCACCGAATACACACTCCTCAGTACAAACACTCTTCAAGTCTGATTTAAACTTGTGTTTTGTGTCAATTGCTTTTAGAGATTCTGGGAATCTATTAAATAAAATAAATACGGCTTGGGTAGGGAGACTGTTAAAGATGTTCAAGCTAAGACAGATTTAAGTCTTTCTTTTTTCTTGTTCAATCAGTCGGCCGCCCGTAATCGCAGCCAAAAATTGCTGCCTCCCTCCGTCTACTGCGCCAGCCCGCACGAAAATAAGCAAACACAACGAAAAAACGTTCAATTTGATCAGATTATTAGTACCGTAGATTTAGAGTTTTCAGCAGTTATTGACATTTTCTTTGAGTGAGGGTGGGGGGAGAAGCTCCAGGGGAATTTATGGGACTTTTGTAAAAACGATCCTATGGTAGTGGTTTATTGATGGGGAAAATTTCAGTTTTACCCTATTTTTTTCCGAGGTTTCGTGTTTTTGGGTCTCCCTTGACTGGGCTATTGGGGACTCCAAATTCAAAAACGTACCATTAGGCAAAAGTTCAGCCACCTCAACATGCTGCATCCTATTTGTCTTGTATGACTTAATCCAATTTAAAGTTACCCTCTATACTTAAAATTTCAAATTTTTTTTAAGTACCGTAATTGAAAGTTAACACGATCAAGTGCTTTACTAAGGTTAAGAAAACCGCTGATAACTTGTCCTTTACACAGCTTGAGTTATAGATATAGCAATATATAAGCACTATCGATTGTTCAAGTGTTTTGTAAACGAGTTTGAACTTTTCACCATTAACTCGATCGATAAGTTTATCTCGTAAATAAACCCAACAAATCGCTCATCTGTAAGTGCTGCCATAGCGCTGATATAGTTGTCACAAAAGTGCTTCATTGGTTGCACAAATTAGGGCTGTGCCAATCAATGGTGCCAATAGATAAGACTTAATCACTGGGTTTATGGTTTATTGGTTAACTAAAAAGTGAATTCGAGATAAAACGGCTTATCACACGTTATAAAATATTTCGTAACCCATGACTCTGGATCAATACATTTGGGCTGTGCTACTTTTGGTAATTTCCACGCGTGTTTCTGTCAGGTCTTCTGGTAGAAAGTCTTGTTATACTATTTTTAACATGATTAAACATAGCCACTAAACAAATGTAAGGTATGCGCCAAAATAAACAGTACTGAAATTAAAACAGCTGTGTTTGGCATTTAGAACAGCTGATTAAATTGTTGATTGTTGCCAGGCCACGTTGCTTATTATCACTTTCTTGACTGAGATTCGTTAACGATGTAGTGGTTCTTTCCGCTCCAGAGAAACTGTTTTTTTTTAGTTAGAGGATTATTTTCGCTCATACGGATCAGGTAATTCCAGTGATTCTAATTTGAATAGAACTGCTGTAGAGTTTCAAGAACCAGCATGAGTTAGTCCATTGTTAAGGCTCTTCTTTACCTTGAAGAAACTACTTTAAGTTATAAAGAAGGCTTTATTTTTTTACGTGTTAGCTTAAAATACGGAAATTATTGCTTAAAACTCCCAAAAAAATGCGTTAAAAGTAATCGATTTTTACTCAGTTAAACTGTTGATTAAAATGAGTTGCCGTCGATTTCTTTCAATTATGAGATATAAGACAAAAGCACATAGCCTTTAAGAACAGTTTAAAATGTTTCACAACTTTTTAGGTTGAAAAACGGCGTCCGAAACATGATACTACGAAGTGCATATTTTTGCTGTTTTACGCAAGGTATAGAAGACCCTTAAACAAAAACGTAACCTAAAAATTATTTCAAAGTATAAAATCTGCTTTGCTGGAAATGATACTGAGAAATTACCTGCATGTGAGATGTGTTAGATTAAATCATTTGCAATCTTTCATATCTGAGCTGTGTATTTTAAATGAACAAATAGCATTTTTTTAAATTATTTTCAGGACTAAATTTTCTTATAAATTATTTGTAAATAAAAGTTTTTTACACTCTAACTTGAGGGGCAATACTCTTTTATAATAATAAATACTCTCTAAGTATTTTATAGTTGTAATTTAGCTTCATTGCACTTTAGAAAGGACTCATTGGCAGGGTTTTAAGTGATTTAAAAGCATTGCATTTTTTCTGTTGAAGATACGGAATCTTTCATCCAAAATTTCGAGTGACGGTTGATTGATGAGGCATAGTTAGTTCTAACAATTTTTAAATTATAAGAAAAAATTGTTTTTGTTGTGTTTTTCTATCTCTTTTCCTTCTTTTGCACGCGGATATGGTATCATTCTGCAGACGTTATCTCACTTGTACGGTTTTACTGCAATTACATAATTGCAGTAAAACCGTACAAGTGAGATAACGTCGACCAATATCTGGAGCGATCAGGGTGCTCAGTTGGCAGAGCATCACGACGGAAACGTAAAGGTCCCAGATTCAACTCCCAGTCTTGGTCTATGTTTTTTCACTTGTAATTTAATTAAATATCCCTTGCTGAGGAAGTGTGAAGCGGAAAAAATAAATATAAAAAATTTAATTTAATTTTGCTCTTACGGTAAAAAAAACCCAAGATGGCCGTCACTGTAGAGGACCTTTAAGATTTAAATTTTAATAATTTAGGGAGAAAGATCAAGGAATGTTTATACTAGAAGAGTAAAATTGAAAGAAGGTTAAATACAAACGACCGCCTCGGAGTGATATCAAAGTGTCGTCAAAGGATTCGAGTCTTGGAGTTTAGTGGGTAACCCGTTGAACACATTCAATCTTGCTCTTAACTACCGGGTTGTGCGACTGTAAATAAAACATTCTCAATGGCTCTTGGAAAAAAAATAAATATTAAAGAACCAGCATGACTTGGTCCTACTCTCAAACCTCGATGAAAACCTGATAAACCTCGGTTTGGAAATGACAGTTCTATCCTTTAAATTTAATCAGAGCTACTGAAATTATAAATTTCATTCTGAGAAATAAAATTACTATTATAGGTGATTCGATTCATTATACTCCACTACATAAAAGTTGAATACATAAAGTTTCTAATACATTACTTATATAGTAAATGGTATTGTACGTAGTTTATAAGACATAATATTATGTACACTCAGCTGTGTATGTACAACACCTACAGTTAACCTTGTTTTGTTTTACTGGAATGCATGCCATCAAGTACTTCTGGTCTCCTATAGGCAGCCCACGTACATCCCCTCCCGTGTTTCCTAGGGGTGAGATAAGAAACACTTGTTTAACCCTTTGGGTCCCAGGCGAAAAACATGGTTGGTCGGAAAAAATGTCACACATGCAGTTTATTGGAAAATATGCTGAAAAATCCCAGACCAAAAAATGTGTTACGGTAGAGGTTTGGTAAACAAATTATAAGTTGCCTTGTATTGAAGCTATTTTAATGTTTGTGGGATCAAAATGTTACAAATTAATTTGTCTATAAAACCTTCAAATTTGTATTTTTCAATTGAATTTAAAAAAAGTTTTATGTGGTAAATTGTATGTTTGTTTTTGTAAAATTTAAAAAATGTGATTGTAATATTTTTGAAAGAAAAACTAGATTTTTTTACCGTGGAAAACATAAAAAATGTAATCCTTATACTATTTTCCATATGTGAACAAAATTTCAAGTCACATATTATTTATTTGAGTAAAAAATAATATCTAATTTTAATTCTCAAAATTAAAAAGTAAAAATTAACATAGGCCCAACCTAACTAAACATTATTAGAAAAGTGAGTTCATTTTATTAGTGAGTGTTTTTATTATTACAAATTAAAATATAATTAATAATATTAAAACCAAAATTTGTATCAGTAAATAACTAAAATGTAATTTGAAAACACACAAACTAAAAAAACAAACTTTTACCTCACTAAAAGGCGTGGTAAACAACCTTGATATGTTCACAACATCCTACCAATAGCACTAAATTTCATTATTATTATTGTTTAACACTCACAACTAGATCACTAAATAACTCAAATATACACTTAAGTGCACTAAAGGACATTAAAAAAACCAAAAATGAATGTTAAATTCACCAGTAAACAAATCATAGACGAATGACAACTAAACTGCGCAGTTAGATTACGTCAGCTGTCAGATCGTTTTAAAAATGTCAATAAGCACTTATAATGATTAAATTAAGTCTTGCACTAATAGATTTTTGTACAAACAAATTTCAAGTTATATGTAAAAAGTTATTTGCATAATTATAAGACCAAAATAATCTTGGCGACGATATATCGGCGCCTTGGATTTCCCGCGTAACATTCAGGCGACGATATATCGTCGCCATGGGATTTTACGCATACTTTTTAATCGGCGATAGATCGTCGCCCTGGGACCCAAAGGGTTAAGAAATACTCAATGAAATATATACGTTTTGGTTCAAATATACATTGTCTTCAAGACTCTTTACAAATTACAAAACTAAATCGTTTGCATGTCTTTATTGCATGTGTAACATAAAGTAGATTAATCCAGTTTCTATATAAGTACGTTCAATTATTCGCTCACAATTGAGCGTGCGAAGCACTCGGGGGTTTCTTATTAATTTAAAGAGTTAAAATAATTATAGAATTAAAAATCACAATAAAGAAATTACGTAATTGTGTGCTGTAATTATCTTGCCCTACATTAAGCTTTTCATCAAACCTAAAGAATTACTTTGACCTCTACAATTACTTGGGAGATTAAACATAATGATTGTATACCCAACGTGACCCGATGTCATGTGGTAAATACCTGAATACACGCTCACCGTTCACAATAAACGTGATTGTATATACATTACCTAACCTCTCCGTTGTACTTGTCTAATTAGGTCTTTAACTGTGAATAATTATTCGCGTAGATTCCCATACTAAGTAGTCCATATAAACTTCAACCAGTGCGCCTAGGACAAGTAGGATGCAGTAGATTATTGAAAGTATAGGTAAGGCCGTAATGTCTTCGTAGATAGACTACATAACCAAGATTAGCTTGGAACGTACATTTTTGGAGTTCTGCTAATTCTGAATAGATTGATGAAAATTAAGACAAAAGATAAACGGACAAAAAATGAGGAACTGGCACATACTTTCTCACAAACATTTTTAAATTATTAAACAGATTCACTGTGACTTCATAATTGTAGGTGGGGGTAGGAGAGGTGATTTATTAAAGTAGAAGATTAACTAATAAATATTATTATTATCTAGAGAGAAAACTATTCAATTTCGAACAAATTTGCACCAAACACGTTAATTAGGCCTGTATAGATGCACGGGAAAAGGTTTAGAAAATTGTTGAAAAACAGTCCCCTTTATGGCCAAAAAAACCCCAAAAATCAGTTATTATTATTAACTAAACGAGAATTTTTAGAAAGATGCGTTTTTTTGCATATGGTAGACATTAAAGGCTACAAATAAGCAAAATTTTATCAAAATCGTTAGAGCCCTTTTTTATAAAAAAATAATAACAGATTTTTTGGGTTTTTTGCCAAAAAGGGGGTTGTTTTTCAAAAATGCTCAAAACCGTTTTTCGTGCATCTATACAGGCCTACTCGACATGTCTGGTGCAAATTTGTTTGAAATCAATCGAATAGTTTTCGCTCTAGCTTTGTATACAATACAGACATACATACAGATATATACACAGACATTTTGTAAAAACCACTTTTTTGGGCTCAGAGGGTCCCAAACGGATATTTCCACAAAAAAATCAACATCGATTTTTTTCGCGATCACTATACTTTCTCTATACTATAGTATAGTGAGAAAGTAAAAAAGAAATACAAGTTGCAGACACCTGCTGAGAAAATGTGTTTTTACTAGCGAATTTCATGGAAAAATGAGCTACTGCATTGGCCCTTGTGGTAAGACCCAAGGTCGGGAGTAGCAAATGAGCACCGATCATGGTCCCCAGAACACGTTTTGGGGTTTCATTATAAATCATATATATATGTTTATATGTGTTCGCACTCTACCGGCCGCATTTTAAGTCCGATTTGGTCCAAATTTGGTAGACATGTTGGTTGTCCACGTCGCTCAGACGAGTTCGTTAGCCAAAAAAATCCAACAATCGGAAGCACGTTTTTTGATCGGAAGTAACTATTTCTTGAGATTTTTCCTACGAGAATGAATTTGTTTTTGAGGTTTTTCTACACATACAAATGTATGATGTTATTCTGCACATTTTGTTTTTTTTACGCGACCTTATAGCTCGCTTGGTTCCCCGAAAATCGATGAAAACGTAAAATATTATAGAAATACCCGGTTCAAAGCCATGTGGTGGATTTTATCGCGGGGTTGGCGTGCGAAGCACGCAATGCATCTTGTATTTAAGATAATTACAATATGCGGAATGGCGTGCGAAGCACGCAATGCTTTGTGTATTGATGAAACTCCCAAATGCGGAATGGCGTGCGAAGCACGCAATGCTTTGTGTATTTATTGAAGATACTTCCAATATACGGAATGGCATGCGAAGCTCGCAATGCATCATGTATTGAAGATAATTCCAATATGCGGAATGGCGTGAGAACCATTTTGCAGCTATTCAGCACCGTCGTTTTCCCAAATTATTCTTTGAAACCCTAAAACATTCTAATCATTTCGGAGCATAAATTTAAATGAATTCTTTCCGTTTTTGCAAAAAAAAAAAACATAACCTGTATATAATGCAGACAAGATCGATTACACACACTTTCCTTTTCAATTGCATAACATTTGAAAACAACAAAAGTCCGACGGCATTGATGGTTCATGAATTCAGTTGTATTTTGGAGAAAGTTCGCGTAAGAACGTTGGGATTCCGCCCAACCTCGCGATGCTCAAGGCTTTCAATACCTTCCCACATAACGTCTGAGCAAAGCGATCGAGTTAGACGTATGATTCATGGTTTCGATCCTAAAACGCAATATAAACACCACAATAGCGACCCACGGTGACATCTCACGCTTCCTTGTTGGCATTCGTTCAAGCTGTTTTTGTCAGTATTTACGATTATTACACGAGTGCATGGTCGATAATCGTTACATTATGCGCTTACTGGTTCATAATTTCAAATATATGAACTGTTGAAGTCAAGGTATTAGGCTTCCACGCAGTCTGGTAAAGGCGTTGGAATGGTTTTGAATTTCGTTATAAAAGGTTCGCCATTGTAGTTTATAATTTAGTGATTGCTGGCGGTATAAAGAAAAGAATATGTTTTGGTGGCAAGAGATTGTGGCTTTTTGCCAATGAGCATTGTGTTTATAAAAAACCTTTAACAAAGTTTTTACGGGAATCATTGTGTTTCGCACGCCACCTCCTTGCTACCTCAGCACGTATATTTTATAATTCCTGTTTAATAAATGTACTAGCTGACCCTGGCGAATATTTCGCTAGTTATGAGTAGGCCTACACTTACCTGATTTAATATTAAAAAGAGGTAAAATTTGTTTGTATGTAGGGGTTAATCTCTGGAACTACTGAACCGATTGAAAAAATAGTTTTAATAATAAAAAGCTACACTGTCCCTGAGTAGCATAGGCTATAAATTCGTTTTGATAAAACTATTTTTTATTTCAATATTTGCAAATTTAGTCGTAAAAAATATCTTAGGTTAGGCCTAGACTGACGAACCAACACATGTATTTACATTTATTACCAGAGCAACCAATTTAATAAAATGACAGATAAAACAGCAGTTTGCTCCAATATTTCCATTAACAGCTGATTTCAAATTTTGAAGCAATTATTTGTATTTCTAACTTTTAGGTTAGGTTTTTAAAGTATAGACCTGATGCTTGCTAACCTTTATTATAACTGCTGTTATAAAATGTACGAAATAATTTGATTTGAACATTTAACATCATTTACCATCTTAGCTTTGGGGTTATTATTAATACCACACCTTTATTGTAAAGAAAACATGATTATGTGTATAGAAGGTTCCAACATGGTTGGCGTTGAAGCACCCAGGAGTTTCCCCTAGTGAGTTATAAAACTAAAGTAGATTATTATATGTTGTATGATCTACTTTGAGGTTAGAAATCGTTAAAGATGTATACAATTTTGTATACGTATTTATACGAATTTATACAATTGTTTTTGTTTACTTCACTCTTGACGGCCTAAAACCTACTTAGGCCTACAGACACAAAACTATATTACTTTCTCCACCCTATACGTAGTATATGGAGAAAGTATTGTTTTCGTAAAAATGTTCGAATTTGAATTTTCAGTTGAATTATCTGTTTTGGTGCTCCCAGAACCCCAAAAAAT
>JAGFPH010012669.1:11332-29199 GCA_018207615.1 Philaenus spumarius | reverse complement strand
TTTTAAAACAGATCCCTTCTACATCAGGGCAAGTTTTGGAAATATTCAATGAAGGTATGTTTGAAGATCAACACTCCGACACTGTTAGCATTGGACATGACACTGGATTAGTTGAATTTGGAACATTACTTAACAACAATATAACAGACATAGCAGTGAGCATCCCTTTAGTTGACAGGTAAAGGCAATACAGGATGATTTTAAAAGTTACCAAAACACTAATTTGAATCCCCAACAAATCTTTGTCACTTGTTCAGGCAATAACAATGAAACATATAACCCTAAACTACCACATTTCTATGGCAACGTTATAGAGGCTGCAGACTACTTAGACAATGTCAGCAAATACATAAATAAAGTAACACATAATCAAGGGCCTAGTTCAGGACTTAATTCAAATACTACATTCTTAGACATACTTGACAGTAGCCTACATAGCCAGGCATACCAATGGTTTAGGCTAGTTCAAAACGAAATAGGTGACATGGAGGCTTTTAAAAGATTATTTAAGGAAAAATATTGGAATGAGACAATTCAGCGTGATATTAAACGACGCCTAGAAAATGAAAAATACAACCCACACGGACAGCTAAACCGCTGTGACTATTTCGTCGAAAAAGCAAATATTCTACGAAAAATAAATGGATTGATACACGAGGAGGACATAATTAGAATTTTAACAAACCATTTTGACGACACCGTAAGACACGCACAAAGAATACAAGGTATAAAAACAATAACCACTATGCAAACATTCCTCACAGAATTAGATAACGATAACAACAAATTATACACAACACACAACACACATTATAATGGACAACACAACAAACAAAAAGATATTTATTCACCACAGCAAAACTCAAAAGTTTCATTTCCGCGTAGAACACTGTTAGATACTCCACCACGAGACGAATGGCACAACACCACATTACCCCACACATTTCCTAATGAACAGCACCAGATGCAAAATAGTAACAAGGAGCAACCACGTTACTCCAGACAACACCAACCTCACATATCACAACCACACACCACATATAGGCCTAATGGCAATAGGTTCGTATACGAACAGAACAACCATACCAGGAATCCCGATCGTCAGTGCCAAATGTTGAGTACACAAAGCCCACCTCAGACACACCAACAGAACCATTTAAACTAATACACACTGAGAAACATCACACAACCGCCTACACAGGAAACAAAGTTAATCACTCCAGACATTTCTCAGTGAAAACACCATCGGAAAGTAGGCAACAAGAGCATAGCCCGTTGAGAGGAACACCAAACAATAATCCCCACAATGATCACATGGAGACAGGACTAAATGAAAACACCCGTACAGAAATACATCCCAACACTTCACACGAAATACACACAAACGACAATGAACAAAATATTGAATCACCAAAGAATTTATATAATTTGTTATGCGATAGAGATTTCTTAGTAGAAGAAAGTCACCAAGAATCGTTAAAAAACACAAAACACACAACTCACCTCTGTCCTGAAGTCCGGGTGAAAATTGGAGAGATTGGCGTAGAAATGTTGTTCGATACTGGTTGCGAAGTCACATGTCTCGCATCCAATTGGTTTCATTTACATCGCGAACAATTACACAAACACCCAATGATACCAATTACAAACTTATCACTCATTACCGCCAACGGTCAACGAACACAGAAGATTACACAATTAATACTGTTACCCATAACATTTAGAGACATAACAATACACGCACAATTCCTCATCGTACCAAAGCTAGCCAAGAACGCTATACTAGGCACAGACCTAATGAACACCCTCAACACACAAATCAACTTTACCAACAAAACCGTAACACTACAGCATAAAGACGCCCGTGACACAATCACATTCGACACAAAATACGAACGCACCGACACAAACATCAGAAACAATGAAGACATTCCGATCCGGGTAAACACACTGAAACCATGCTTTACACAGCAACACCTAAGTTCACATAACATAGAGGACACGATAGACACGAACACACTGCTAAACGAAACACAGAA
The DNA here is from genome assembly GCA_018207615.1 of Philaenus spumarius. Classification (NCBI taxonomy): domain Eukaryota; kingdom Metazoa; phylum Arthropoda; class Insecta; order Hemiptera; family Aphrophoridae; genus Philaenus; species Philaenus spumarius. Next base: position 27,160 of record JAGFPH010012669.1, on the reverse strand, counting down.
AGCACAACTCATCAGACTAATCAGGGAGTACAAAGATGTATTCGCTGAGACACCAGGATTAAATAATAAATACATACATAGCATTAAATTGAACACCGACACACCTTACATACGAAGAAACTACCCCATCCCGATACAGTACATGACGGCTGTAGATGAAAAAATAACTGAAATGGAAAGAATGAGAGTGATTGAAAGGTGCAGCAGCCCCTATGTCAATCCAATACTAGTGGTTGTAAAGAAAAGTGGAGAATTAAGATTATGTCTCGACGCGAGAAAGTTAAACTCCCTCATCATTCCTGACTTCGACCACAACCTCAGCGTAAACGAACTATTAGCAAGTTGCGAATCAACAAAATGGATATCAACAATAGATCTGACTAACGCATACTGGCAAATACCACTCGACGAACAGTCAAAACAGTATACCGCCTTTCAACACCGAAACAAGACTTACTGTTTCAAGGTAGTTCCATTTGGTCTTAGTACGGCACAGGCCGCCCTGGTCAAAACTCTCGAACTGGTTCTCGAGGGGGCAGCGACCGAATCCACTTTAATTTATGTTGACGATATACTGACATACGCAGACTCATTTGAAAAACACCTAGGACAACTTGACGACTTATTCCAACGCTTCCAAGCATCAAACATGACCATCAAACTTAGTAAATCGTCCTTTTGTAGACACGAAGTGACATTTCTGGGACACAAATACACGACTAATGGGATACGACCTGACGACGAGAAAATAAAAGCCATTACCAAATTCCCATCCCCAAGGAGTTCAAAGCAATTAAAACAGTTCATCGGAGCCTGCAACTACTACAACCGTTTCATTGACCTATACAGCCTCTGACTACATACAGCCCATAGCACATTTAACCTCAAAAAAGAGAAAATTCGTATGGACAGACAAAGAAGAGAGAATCTTCACAGAACTCAAAACAAAATTCTTACAGACTAACTTCATATACCACCCCGACTACAACAGCCGCTTTTACCTACAGACTGACGCCAGCGACATAGCGATTGGAGGGCACATTTTCCAATTGGACAAGGATGGACAAAAGAGAGCTGTAATGTTCATGAGTCGAACCCTCAAAGGCAGTGAACTCAATTACTATACGACCGAAAAGGAATTATTGGCCATCGTATATTGCCTACAAAAAGGACGACAAATCTTACTGGGCTCACAAATCACAATACTGACAGACCACCAAGCACTTACCTTCATACAAAACTGCCGACTGACAAATTCACGGATCTCGAGATGGATCCTTGCAATACAAGAATTTAATCTCACCATCGAACACTGCCGGGGAAAAGATAATCCCATGGCAGACGCACTCAGTAGGTTTGCGCACAACACGGCAGACAACACAAACCATACATCATACTTTATCAACAAAATCGAACGATCCATAGACAACAAGCTAATACACGACTTAACACACCTCCAACAGCTTCAAAGAGCAGACGCTAAGCTGGGACCAATCATACAACAATGGCAAGACACCAGAGACACAAACCACGCACCAATCCACAATCAATACAAATTAGTTCAAGACACACTCTTTTCCAAACATAATGACACTTGGAAAATTCATATCCCTCACAGCATGATTGACAACCTCATAACGGAAACACATAAATACTACCTACATTGCGGACCAGCCAAGTGTATTCGATTACTACAGGAAGATTTTATTTTCAATAATATGAACCGCAGAATCAGACAACTACTAGCCACCTGCGACACTTGCCAGAAATGCAAGCAGCCAAACCAGATCTGCTACGGACAGATGAAAAACATCAAGACTGACGGACCACGACAACAACTTTCCATTGACTTCTTTGGCAAACTTCCCACTGGCAAGCGTGGACTCCAATATCTATTAGTAACTATAGACACCTTTTCAAAGTTTGTAAAAATTTATCCCATTCGACGAGCTACCACCCAAGCTACACTGCGCGCATTATTCGAGGACTACTTCCCAAAATATGGACAACCCTTGAGAATCCAAACTGACCACGGAACGCAATTCACAGCCACCAAATGGACCAACACGTTGAAAGAGAACGGCATTCAGCCAATCTTTTCGCCAATACGCCGCCCACATAGCAACCAGGTAGAACGTACCAACCGAGAGATAGGAAGATGCCTAAGAACATATTGTAGTGATCAACAGAAAAATTGGGTCGACGTCATACCACTACTTAACGAATGCCTAAACACATTACATCACACCACTACCGGTTACACCCCACAGGAACTCCATTTAAACGTAACACCCACAAGATTTTGGCACAAACACTTCCCCGAACTCATACACAACAACACTGACCTACACCTGAAACTACAACTCGCAAGAGAATGCATCATAAAAACCGGAGAGAAACATGCACAGAAATTCAACGACACCCACAAAATACATGAATTTCATGAAGGAGACCACGTCCTTGTAAGATTGCAGAACGTATCTAAATCTTTAACGGGTGTAACAGCCAAGCTATTCCAGCTATACGACGGACCCTATGTCATACACGAGAAGTTGGGAAAGTCAACATACACACTACGACACATAAACGGCAAACCAAAGCCGGGCATATACCACACAACAATCCTCAAGAGATACAAAACCCTGAACACATAAACAATCAAACACCAAAACAACACCAAATTCCATTTGAGGGGAGGGAACCTTCGAATTTCGACATCTTTACTTTTGATTTCAGAAAAATACATATTTTCTAAAATCAAAAGGGGGCAATTGTAATGATACAAAATTCGAATATACAAAGTAAACAGTAGTCACATCATTTCAGGGATCATTTCATAAACCACCAATCCCTGATAGCACCAATATAAATACACATACCCCATTAACTTCATATCCCATTCCATACCTTAATATAAAATCATTCATAATAATTGTAAAATCATATAGGCTTAAGATTTAGGCCAATCCAAATGGAAAAGAGAAGAGGAAGCATTGGTTGAGGAGAGAGGAAGAAGAAAGGGGCAGGAAGAAGGAAAAAATAAATGGTTAGGTGGGAAGCAGAGTCAAGTTTACTGTTCTGAATTGAGAATAAACCATTTTCATTACCATCAACCTGCAAGTACACAATATCCAGTAATGTATTATAATAATTGAATCAACACACTGGTAATTATTGATATTTTACATTTCGTTATTATTATGAACCTTCATTCAATTTGGTGAGTGCAACTTTGAATAATTCTGGCATCGCTTCACATGTATTACCTTCAAGCACCATTTCACATTGAAAATCTCCAAATAGTCAACTGACCAAATATCCATCCACCTCCTCAATCTTAAGATATAAATTCAACCAAAGACAAGCTTTTAAATTTAATATAACCTTTTAGTTTAAGTCCAAATTGTAATCATACATCAATTCAACTTTTAATCATCCCATAATAATCATTCACTTTCATTAGGCCTAAGTTTATAAATAATCATCAATTTTAATGTTAATATTGTTTTAGTATTTAAGAATCGAACATTATGAATTATTAATGACTTTTTTGAAGAATCAATTGTATTTTGTTATAACAGTTTAAGCTAGCCGGTAACCAAAACATTAACCCCGAGATTAAAAAAAAAAAAACTAATGTAACTACAGCAACCCAATTTGTATGTTATAAGCCAATAAACCCTTTATTCTGTAAAACACATTCATTGTCGTGTCTCTGTTTATTTTATAGTCGACGGTGAACGTGATAGGAAGGGGATACTATATAACAAAAGACTGTCTTTAAAAATAAAGAAAGCACAGATGGACTAATTTATGATAAATTAAATGAAGAAGGTGGAGCTGTAGATGAAACTCAATTAAATGAAGACGAAGAATGGCTTCCAGACAATGAAGGATGTGAAGAGGAGCAAATAAGTGAACCAATGTGTGAAGAAAATGAAGGAAATATAGGTGAAATGTACCAGAACATCAACCCAATATCCCTGGAAACATCAAAAAAATCCATGGAAGTTGCTGGGAAAAAAAAGAGATCAAAAAGAGGTAGAGCAGATAAAAATGCATGGACTGCAGAGAAAAACAAAATAAAACGAACAAGGTGAAGAATATTTTGGCAGAAATAAGAATGAAAAAGGGAAAACAGTGTTTGACAAAAAACGACCAAAAAAGTTATCAAACCACGCTGTAAATATAAGAATGGTCCAAAGATTGTATTTAAGAGCCATAAAATTACAGATGAAGCAAGACAAATCCTGTTTAAAAAGTTCTGGAACTTGAATCGGGGAGAGAAAAAAATTTTTGTGGAACAACTAGTAGAAAGGAAAACTGTCAGTCATAGAAGAGTCGAACCATCAAGTTCTCGTCCATCCCAGTCTTTATTTTATTACTTTAAAATAAATGGCAATGGAGACAGAATAAGAGTCTGACAGTGTATTTGCAAAATAATGTTTTTAAATACACTGTCAGTAGGAGAGTGGTCTGTACTCAATTGGGTTTCCAATGATTGTAATACAATGAGTGAAGAAACCACTAACAAATATAACAGTACAAATATAAATAAAAAGAGCCCGAGCGAAGAAAGGAAACTCATAAAACAGTTTTTAGATAGCCTACCGAAGCTCGAATCCCATTACTGCCGTAAGGACACTAAAAAACTATACCTCGAGCCTAGGTGGCAATCTAAATCTGAATTGTATAGGGAATATAAAGTTTAGTGTACAGGTTAGAAGAAAGAAAATCTACAGTTGTCCGTATTTACATTCTGGTCGGTTTTTGAGTGTGATTTGGGGCTGTTTTCACCCAAAAAAGACCTTTGTGCTGTCTGTTGTTCGTTCAATAAAGGAAATTTAGACAAAGAAGAGTACGAAGCTCACCAGAAGAGAAAAGAAGAAGCTAGGAAAGAAAAAACAACAGACAAAGACAACGTCAATGAAGAGAGGACAGCAGTGTTCACCTTGGATGTTCAGGCTGTTGTTTCAAGTCCCTCTTTGAAGGCCTCAGCTATGTACTACAGAACCAAGCTTAAAATACACAACTTTACTATTTTTAACTTGAAAACCGCTGATGGTTACTGCTTTTTATGAGATGAGACAGAAGGGGGAGTTACTGCTGACGAATTTGCAAGTATAGTATACCATTTCCTATCTGAAATTGACAAAAATATGTATGATAATGTAATTTTTTACAGTGATGGTTGCACATACCAGAATAGAAACTGTGTATTGTCAAATGCTCTTCTTCTGGCCTCTAAAGTAACGGGACTGACAATTTATCAAAAATACCTCGAAAAAGGGCACACTCAAATGGAGTGCGATAGCATTCACAGCACAATTGAGAAAAAAATGAGGAACCGTGAAATGTATTCCCCAGCTGGTTATGTTGAGGTGTGCAAGACAGCGAGGTTGAATCCAAAGCCGTACCAAGTCAAGTACCTTGAGTATACTTTTTTTATCTTTAATTAGGCCAGGCACCAAAAAAGGTGATCCTGTTGTAACAGATCTAAAGTGTATCGAGTACAATCCCATGGGATTGCTGGCGGTAAAGATTTAATTTTCAGGCAATTTTTTTGAATTACCAAGGCGGATTAGTAAACCATCAGGTAAAGTTTTTTTTTTTTGCAAAAGCATAGCTATTTTATTTTTATTCATTAAATTTTGTTTCCTCAAGTGAACATTTTTTGGCAATTTTGTATCTGCCATTATTTAATCAAATTCAGCAGACAATTAAGCAAATAATAATAGTAAAAAATTATATTTTTGTTTTATTTATTGCAATAAGTTGATAAGAGATATATAAGTTAAACACAGAAAACCAAGTATCTCACTAAATAGTCAAGTGTGAAAAACTTGTAAATCAAAATTAACCATGAATACCTCGTATCGCATCAACTAGTAAGTAAGAAAACCTCATAAGTTAAAAAATATATATATTGAACACAAATTTAAAAAAAAATGTATTTAATTAATCAGATTAGCTTACATAATATCTTTTTATTGTAAAATGTTTATAGTTAAACTGCAACAAATGTAAATATAATGTTTTTTGCGTCCCCTGTAAAGTTTGAGTTTTTGGACTTACGAGGTTTTCATTCTAAGCCATAGTTATGTTTATTATCTAAACCATTTCAAAATTATTTATACATACAAAGTTATTAACGAACATCTCCCTTACCTATCTCTTATTTAAAAATTTAATTTTTGTTACTAATGCATTTTTAACAAAGTAATTATTATTTACATTCCGCTTTCAGCAGCCACAAGTACAAGAAACACTGAAGTTTTATGAGAAGAAAGTTGTGACAGCTTAAAGCAAGTTTTATCGGCTTCAGACAGATACAGTTTAGCATTGGACGAATCATGTGACATTACCGATACAGCTAAATTGATTGTTTTTGTACGATTTTTTAACAGTGATAAAGAACAGTTTGTTGAAGTATTGTTAACAACGTTACCAATATCAGGACAAACTCGAGGAGAGGACTTGTACAGAATTTTAGTGGAGTATTTTGAGAAAGCTGAATTGGATTTAAAAAATAAAATTTCAGTGACAACAGAGGATGCTAGTGCGATGGTCGGAAAAAAACAAAGGCTTGGTAAGTCGAATGAAAAAAGAACCTAAATTTAATGAAAATCTGCTAGCCTACCACTGCCATTATCCATCAAAGTGTGTTGTGTTGCAAACTGAAGCCTGCTCTTGAAATTAAAATGCAAATTGTAGTAAAGATCATTAACTTGATACGAGCAAAGTCTTCACTTAGGCACCATGAGTTCAAGTCACTTCTTGAGGAAACTGAAGCACACTTTGACGATTTATTACTTCACAACAACATAAGGTGGCTGAGCAAAGGGTTTGTTCTTCAACATTTTTTTGCAATTATAGAGGACATAAAATTATTTCTATCAGAGTGTAGTGAAGAAGCTGCAAATGAACATTTGGGGTTCCTGCTTGACACAGAACACACCATTCCGAAAATACCTTTCCTGACAGATGTCTTCAGACATCAATTTTTTAAACTTAAAAATGCAATGGAAAGGACTACTTGTGTATGAACTGTCAGAAATTCGAAGCTTTACAAAAAAGGTTACTCTGTGGTGTGATGACTTCAGCAACGAACGTTAACACTTTCCCGGCCTCAAGTCAAGTTTGTGATAGCAACGATGCCATTGCCATCGGACAGTTTGTCAACTTCTTAAATGGGCTTAAATCTGAGTTTGAAGCTCGATTTACTGACTTTGACAAAATATGGAATGTAGTTCAAGTGTTAAACAACTGTTTGTCTCTGAAGCCTAATGGTGAGTGGACCAATGAAGCGGCAGTCGTTTTCTACTCTAACAAAGCAGCCCTGCAAATGGAAATAATAGACTTTCAGGAAGACATTGCTTTGCAGGACCAGTTCAGACACCTGCTGAAAGAACTTTCATGTGAGCTGTTCTGGGTAAAGTATGTGAGTAGTGAAAAATATCCTGAACTGAAAAACTTGACCATCAAACTGTGTACGATGTTTGGATCAACAGACACGTGTGAGTCTGCATTTTCAAGGATGAACCTCATCAAGAATAAATTAATACAGATCCCGCCTTAACAGCGACAGCCACCTCAACAACTTGATGAGAATCAGCGGCACAGGTTTAACTCCGAGCTTCAATTCCTGTGATTAAAATTCAAATCAGAAATTTTTGCAACTGAAAATAGGGGGTCAAAACTTGACCGGCCCGTGGCAGTCTTATACAAATTTGAAATGGACCTTCATGGAATTTAATTGGTGATCACTGCTCTAGGGAACATCCACACACTTTGCGACTTGGTAGCTTGTTTACTGTACACACACAAATAGATCAAGCTTAATCTGTAGAACGTCCACACTGCACGAGCAGCTTGTATGTGGGTGGGAACGGATCTTTTCCCATCAAGTTAGGTTTTAATTCACTATTATCATTGTACCATCTGCAATCACGTAAATCAGACAACAATAACTTAGCCTCCAGTACTTTTGCCATACAAATGCTTGGTAATGTAGTTTCAATAAAGCATAGGAAACATGTGTAGTAGGAGGAGGAAGCATTTCAGGTGACTTTTTTCCGAAACTGTAATTACCGAAGTTCATTGATTGATTTTGAAGTTTCTGCATTATGTAAAGAGGCGAGTAAATGCTAATAAAAATTTTCAGCTGATTTGATTATCTGATAATGTTCCAACAACAATTTCTGCAAGCAATTTAGTTTTTTTTTTAGGTAAACTTCATGCAGTCTTTTTGCCAATGCAATTTGGCTGATTGGTTGTGTCACATGATTCGTCCAATGCTAAACTGTACCTGTCTGTAGCCGATAAAACTTGCTTTAAGCTTTCACAACTTTCTTCTCATAAAACTTCAGTGTTTCTTGTAGATAAAACCAAAAATAGATTCTCGCACATCAATTGGTATGCCTGAGAATATTGTATGCACAGTGACGAATATTTTCTGGGATTATGTTCCATTGGACATCCATACTTCGTCTACATGAAATTCTTGGAACATGTTCACTATCATAACTAGCACATCTGTATCTTTGCATTGCACAACAATCCGACAGTATCCATTATTATTTGCTTCTTTTGCATGAAGCAAAATACTCATATCTGCTTCTTCGTGGTTTGCAAATAATGAATCTGACACAATTCCAGATATAGCAGTAGCTTAATCACTCTGTTCATAACCACCTGCTGTCACTACATCCTGGTTTGGGTTTAATTTCTTAGAGGATACATCCAACAACTGATTTGAGAGGAAGTTAGAGCTTGTTTATTCTCAAGAAGACTAATGCATCCATTCCAGTTCTGTGGCAAGGGAACATTTCTATCTCGTATGTTGTATGTCACGCCTTACAAGGGGGGTGCTCTTGCTGTTATGTTTATAGAGTTAATAGAATAATTTGTGTAGATATCGAACACAACATCAATTCTTGTAGTGTGTTCAAAGAAATTCTGCAATACTGACTTCACAAATGAGTCCGCTAGATCACCAAAAGTTTTGCTTTACATGTCTTTCCGAGTGCTTGTACTATGGTATAGAATGTATGTATAACAGTAAGTAAGCTACAAAGCTACCATGTCTCAAAGTGTGTGGATGTTCCCTTGAGCAGGATAAGAACATATATTCAAATCAGGATGATGGATGAAACAGTGTAACTCTTGAATTATTTATATTCTATCACACTGGGAAGTTAGGGCTTGCATAAAGGACATTTGAATAATTGTGGTTTTCATATTTGAGTAAAAGAATACATATCTTTTTTAATTGTGGTTAAATGTTTGAGTAAAAGAATAAATATCATGTTTAATTGTGGTTTATGTTATGTGGTTTGTGAGTAAGAAGGAATATCATTATCTTTTTTTAATAAAGGAAGATTGTAATAGTTGAAAAATAATGAAATAAAAGTTCATTTAATGCCATATTTTGGTCCCCATTTTGAAAAACGGGTGATGGATTGTATCTATGAATTAGTTAATGACTTTTTTGAATTCCTTGATCCCAGAAACATATTATTTGACACCAAGATCAAGTTTTTAGGTCGAGCGGTTTCCAAAGTACGAACAATCAAATATTTGCATCCGCCATTTTCAAAAATGGCATCGAGAAAAGAGCGACCCACTCATACAGAGTGACCACCGGTCAAAATATAATCTGTACTACTGTAATATAAAATTTAGCATGTTCATTGCTGGTTAGGTTTCAGGGTGAACCAACTTTGTAACTTTACATATTTTACTAAAAGCACCTCCCCACTATTACCTAACGCCCCATCAATCACCAATAATTTAATTAATATTGGCTAAACAATGACCAACACCCAGACTATAAAATATTTCAATTCATCGCTCCACTGGACTAGATAATAAGTACTCTAGGTACGTTTTTCAATAATTAATCATGCTTATTATACAGGGTGTTTAAAAAAAACGTTCCAAAACTTTGGGATATGATTCCTCATATAAAAAATAAGAAAAAAGTTCTTATAAAGGTAGGTCCGAAAACACTTCGTTTTCCGTCTATCTGTCTGTATGTGTTTTTTACTTAATTTCTCATATTTTTTAAACCTTTTAAGCTATCAACTTCAAACTTGTTACATTTATTATGTGTAACAAGAACCACTTTTTAATATAGTATCAAGTTTCTACTTTGTACGATTTAAAAATGGTGGCCATTTCAAATTTTTAAGTCTTAATATCTTAAAATCCGCAAATTTTACAAAAAATTTACAAGAGACAAAAAAGTTGCAAAATTGCATTATTTAAATAAGGACACATTTTGAATTTCTATATCTTAAATATTAACTCACTGATCGCAATTATTTGAAAATGACCTTATGCAAATTTTGTGGTTCTTTTAGCTAAATTTAATGTTTTTAGTTTAAAATTTGTAAATATTAAGTAATTTACAGGTCATTCCTCACATTCATCACGTAATTAATAAAAAGGCACATCTTAATCATTATTTTACATTTTTTGTTTTGTTTCCAACATCATTGGGCGTGAGATATTAGGCTTAAAAGCCTACCTCAAATCAACGGAAATTCCCCAAAGTGTAACAGTGGCACTAATAACAGTACTGTATTTTCACAGGCTTAACAGCTGGGCGTCGAATAACAGCTGATTTCGATGTCCAGCTGATGATCCATTGTTGTTCAACTGTAAATAGCTCAATGTAAGAACAACAAACAATCAATATGTAGCTCATTTTCTTATTCTAGTGTTGTGTTTCCTAATCCTAATCTGTATTTAAATATTTCTTTGGTTTTTAAATAATTGTATTATTAGTTCATTTTGTGAATGTTATAGTGTAGTTAAACATGGCTGATAACCATAACCATCGCTTTACAAACTTAGAAATGGCTGACATGCATCTGATGTATGGACTTGCGAACTGCAACAGTATGGAAGTAAGACGACTATATCAGGATAAGTTTCCAAATCGCATATTGCCTTGTAACAAAACTTTTCAGGCAATACATGAGCGTCTAGTAGAAACAGGAAGTTTAGGACCCAAAAAGGTTGGTAGATCAGGACGACCTCGCCTAGTAAGAACGCCTGAATTTGAGGAGGGTGTCTTAAATGACATATCCAACCACCCTGAAAAAATTACAAGAGAGCTTGCCCAACGGCTTAATGTAAGTAATGCAACAATTTGGCACATATTGCATGAACAACAGTTACACCCATATCATGTACAGAAAGTGCAGGCTCTGTTACCTCGAGATTACCCTCAACGAGTTACTCTCTGCCAATGGTTTTTACGAAAATTCCGAACCAATGCAAATTTCTTAAGGCGCGTGTTATTTACAGATGAATGCAATTTTTCAAGAACAGGAATTACTAATTTTCATAATACTCATATTTGGTCCATGGAAAATCCCCATGAAATCACACAACGTAGTCACCAGTATCAATTTTCGGTAAATGTATGGGGTGGCATTTTGGGTAACTATTTGTTCTTCAGTTTCCTACCTGCAACATTGAATGGTGACAGATATTTGCAGTTTTTAACAATTGATCTTCCAAATTTATTGGAAGACCTACCTTTGAACATGCGCTGTGTCACATGGTTTATGCTTGATGGGGCACCCGCTCATTTTGATAATCGAGTTAGAGGTTTCTTAAATGAGACCTACCGCAACAATTGGATTGGGCGAGGCGGTCCAGTTCCTTGGCCTCCGAGGTCACCCGACCTCAACCCCTTGGACATTTTCTTATGGGGGCATTTAAAGACTCTAGTTTATTCCACGACAGTGGATACCTTGGAAGACCTGAAGGAAAGAATTTTAAATGGTGTTGAGAGTATTTGTCATACACCAGGTATTTTTAGAAGAGTAAGGAGTTCAATGAAAAGACGCCTCAATGCGTGCATCACCAATCGGGGCGGACATTTTGAACAGTTCCTTTAGTGTACATACAGTATGTGTACTAGTGTTAAACAAGCAAATCGTTAGAGTTTAAGATGACAGTATTATTATTGTAGTGAATAAAAATTTATTTTACTAGATTTATGTTTTATTTCCTAAATAAAATTTAATCTCAGCATCAAGAACTTTAAATGATGGAATAAAAGAAGAGTAAAAATAATTATTAAGATGTGCCTTTTTATTAATTACGTGATGAATGTGAGGAATGACCTGTAAATTACTTAATATTTACAAATTTCAAACTAAAAACATTAAATTTAGCTAAAAGAACCACAAAATTTGCATAAGGTCATATTCAAATAATTGCGATCAGTGAGTTAATATTTAAAATATTGAAATTCAAAATGTGTCCTTATTTAAATAATGCAATTTTGCAACTTTTTTGTCTCTTGTAAATTTTTTGTAAAATTTGCGAATTTTAAGATATTAAGACTTAAAAATTTGAAATGGCCGCCATTTTTAAATCGTACAAAGTAGAAACTTGATACTATATTAAAAAGTGGTTCTTATTACACATAATAAATGTATCAAGTTTGAAGTTGATAGCTTAAAAGGTTTAAAAAATATGAGAAATTAAGTAAAAAACACATACAGACAGATAGACGGAAAATGAAGCGTTTTCGGACCTACCTTTATAAGAACTTTTTTCTTATTTTTTATATGAGGAATCATATCCCAAAGTTTTGGAACGTTTTTTTTAAACACCCTGTATTAGAAAGCAAAGTTCAGTTTTTCAAGCAATCACTAACCATGCATGTGTTTGTATTAGGAACTATTCTTTTAATAATAAGTGTGTTAATCCAACCTTCTTTACAAAAAGAACGATATTGCCTTCGACCAGGAGATTTGGTAAATAAGAATGCTTTTCATACACTTTTTAGAAAACACATTGTTCAAATTTGGCGTGCACAATGACTAATGTGTAACTTTTTATAAGTATAATAAAAAAAACTTTATAATTTTTATTTCTAAAATGGCGACCATTAAATATATTTAATGTTAAAAACAGTTATTTTTACAAAAAATTAGACCAAATATTAATATTCATCTAGCACAACAGCCTTTAACTGCTTTATGGTTAACTGTTAGATTACAACATCACGAGTCATGTTCTTTTGAGGGAGGGTGTCAGCAGACAGCATACCCTTTAAGACCAAAATAGGGACTGTGCGGGTTTCCCAACTCGTTTTCCTGCTTTGCACAGCGAGTGATTTGCAGCTAAGTTCATTTCAGAGGTTTGGAAAATCCATAGAAAGCTTCATTTAATTTTGAATCATAATTGCTAAGCTTCTAATTTAACGAACTGTTGAAAAAACAAAAAATACTTGCAGTCACTTTTCTTCTTGGTAAACAAATCATCAGATGTTTTTAAAGAAAACTAAATTGTTTTTAACTGTAACAGATATTTTGCCTTAAAATACAAGAAGCTAATATCTAAATACACTTTTTTTAGTAGATCTATTATTACTGAATTTCAGACTTGGGAAAGTTAACCAAAATATTTAACTGATTAAAGTTAAAGTTAATGCCAGAAAAAAATAACTGATTAAAGTTAAAGTTAATGTCTGAAAAAATTAACTGATTAAAGTTAAAGTTAAAAAAAATAACTGATTAAAGTTAAAAGTTCAAATACGGCACGACATAAGGTTTATTAATACGCACGCGTGACGTTTAATTTGATTGATCTCATTTTGTGATTCAAGTAAAGCTAATTAAAATACTTTTGTGAAATAATAATTTACAAGTATACGGTTCAATTCTTTGATTTATTCTCTACACTTTCTTATAATAATATTTCATTTTTGGGCAAAGGATATATTCCTAAAATTAAATTACTATTCAAACTAATCTTAGTTTTGTTAGCAGTCTTGTAGTAGAAACATAAAAACTGGTGTTTTCAAAATAAGAAATTTGAAATTGATAAATATTTTTTATACAGTTTCTTTTAGAACTAAATTATACAAAAATTGTCGTAGCGGAGCTACTTCTATTTATCAATAATTAAATTCTTCGTAAGATTCCCCGGCATCGTATATACAGTCCAGCGGGAAAAACAAATCAAAAATCACCGAGTAACTTTTTGGCCCTTAAAAGGACCTATTCTTCGTGCGAAACTAACATAGTGCAATTCAAACATCAATTCCATCACTTAACTTTTTGGCCCTCAAAAGGGCCCAACATCAGTCAGCGACTTGCGATTTTCCCGTAAATGCCTTTTACGGGAAAACTCGCCTAAACGTCCTCAGAGCTTCACTCTATTACGCCCCGGTCGGTATATTATCTGTCTGGCGAACATAGGCATGTTCGACCGCCAAGGACACGACGATATCGGCCGGCAATCTTCTACAATCTACGTTTGCTTTCCTCGGAAGTTGACACCTCATCTTCCGAGAAAGAGACTAGCTTTATCTCCCCACAACTTTCTCAAGGACCGTTCCGACTACGCACTGCAGATGTCTGGGATACGTCGACACGTTCTCCCGCCAAGGACTCTGCGACATCACCGCGAACGGCACCTTCACTTCTACCGTAAAACTTCTCCCCACCGACAAGACCTTGTCTTACGGGAAAGTTGTTCGGTAATTTCCCGCGAAACATCTGTCGTAATATCTCAATAATCCCCAGTAAATTCAGTTCCCCGGTCACGTAATATATTTAGTGGCAACCGTAGAAACGTTTGCCGAAAACAAACTAAATATATTAATTCTCAAACGGCCGAAATAACGACTTCAAACTTTCTCGGCGTTCATCGCACTGCATCCGAGAAAGTTACGAACTCCCGCGTAGCTTCTGTCGAAAATATTCTAAGTCCCTACGCCAACTTAAGAACTTGCAACCGCAAACTTAAGAACGCGCCAACAAATATCATCTCTACAGCGGTTCGGAACTCGGCAACATTACTGTACTGTAATTCGCCGACTACGTCCGCAAAGTGTTAGATTTCGCACCTTCATGTTACTTTTTCGCTGAGAAACTGTATATAACGGGGGGAAATAGTCCAAAATATTATTCCTGGATCACCACCAGACCAAACGAACATCAACTAGCGAACTACCAAGCAAACATCACCTAGCGAACTATCAAGCCTACAACTGCCTTCCAAGGGAAACAGAAGTCTTCACCCGCTAGAGGTACCTTGCCTAGCCAGGAACGGACTTTGGCCGGACTAGTTGCCAGGCGCACCACCAATTGGCCGGACTAGTGCCACCCGGGAAATAGAGAGTTGCGGCAGGATAATTAAAGCCGAAGGAGTGAGGGAGTTTTGTCGACCGCCAGGCTGTTTTACGTCAAATAAATTCTATTCGTTACTACAAAATAAATCTGGTTCTTTAATTCAATTACCATCGAGACAACACCAGCGCAACCGGACAGCAGACACTAAGAAGACCCGTTCGCGGAAAAGAGGCTAGTCCGGCTAGAACCTCCGCCGTAGCTTCGGCTACGTGTCACCCTATACAAATCTACGCTCTTCAAGCTTTACACGGTCCTTCTCAGGGCCGCTTCGAACAAGGTAGTCTCGCCGATCCAAGACATTGCAGTCGTCTTGGTGAACGGGTAGTGCTTCTCAGCGCTATTCAGGGCTACTGCGTTCATAACTTCACAACGCTACGAACAACGCAACGAAACGACGCAGCGCTTCGAATACCTAGCAGGCTTCACCTGAGAAACTCCGCCCTTCTGGCCAAACTTTTAATCGCTCAGCGGCCCTTATCAGGGTCTAAGAGTTAAATAATAATTCATACGAACTTTGGCCTATCTGGCACTAAATGGTCCTTTTAGGTCCAAGTTTCAAGAGTAAAGTAAAACGCCCTTCAGGCACATTCTGTCCCACATACGGTCCTTATCAGGGCCGAGACAGAAACCAAACTTTTATTTTATTTTTTGTAATACTTGT
>JAGFPH010012669.1:0-11232 GCA_018207615.1 Philaenus spumarius | reverse complement strand
GGCGGTAATGAGTGATAAGTTTGTAATTGGTATCATTGGGTGTTTGTGTAATTGTTCGCGATGTAAATGAAACCAATTGGATGCGAGACATGTGACTTCGCAACCAGTATCGAACAACATTTCTACGCCAATCTCTCCAATTTTCACCCGGACTTCAGGACAGAGGTGAGTTGTGTGTTTTGTGTTTTTTAACGATTCTTGGTGACTTTCTTCTACTAAGAAATCTCTATCGCATAACAAATTATATAAATTCTTTGGTGATTCAATATTTTGTTCATTGTCGTTTGTGTGTATTTCGTGTGAAGTGTTGGGATGTATTTCTGTACGGGTGTTTTCATTTAGTCCTGTCTCCATGTGATCATTGTGGGGATTATTGTTTGGTGTTCCTCTCAACGGGCTATGCTCTTGTTGCCTACTTTCCGATGGTGTTTTCACTGAGAAATGTCTGGAGTGATTAACTTTGTTTCCTGTGTAGGCGGTTGTGTGATGTTTCTCAGTGTGTATTAGTTTAAATGGTTCTGTTGGTGTGTCTGAGGTGGGCTTTGTGTACTCAACATTTGGCACTGACGATCGGGATTCCTGGTATGGTTGTTCTGTTCGTATACGAACCTATTGCCATTAGGCCTATATGTGGTGTGTGGTTGTGATATGTGAGGTTGGTGTTGTCTGGAGTAACGTGGTTGCTCCTTGTTACTATTTTGCATCTGGTGCTGTTCATTAGGAAATGTGTGGGGTAATGTGGTGTTGTGCCATTCGTCTCGTGGTGGAGTATCTAACAGTGTTCTACGCGGAAATGAAACTTTTGAGTTTTGCTGTGGTGAATAAATATCTTTTTGTTTGTTGTGTTGTCCATTATAATGTGTGTTGTGTGTTGTGTATAATTTGTTGTTATCGTTATCTAATTCTGTGAGGAATGTTTGCATAGTGGTTATTGTTTTTATACCTTGTATTCTTTGTGCGTGTCTTACGGTGTCGTCAAAATGGTTTGTTAAAATTCTAATTATGTCCTCCTCGTGTATCAATCCATTTATTTTTCGTAGAATATTTGCTTTTTCGACGAAATAGTCACAGCGGTTTAGCTGTCCGTGTGGGTTGTATTTTTCATTTTCTAGGCGTCGTTTAATATCACGCTGAATTGTCTCATTCCAATATTTTTCCTTAAATAATCTTTTAAAAGCCTCCATGTCACCTATTTCGTTTTGAACTAGCCTAAACCATTGGTATGCCTGGCTATGTAGGCTACTGTCAAGTATGTCTAAGAATGTAGTATTTGAATTAAGTCCTGAACTAGGCCCTTGATTATGTGTTACTTTATTTATGTATTTGCTGACATTGTCTAAGTAGTCTGCAGCCTCTATAACGTTGCCATAGAAATGTGGTAGTTTAGGGTTATATGTTTCATTGTTATTGCCTGAACAAGTGACAAAGATTTGTTGGGGATTCAAATTAGTGTTTTGGTAACTTTTAAAATCATCCTGTATTGCCTTTACCTGTCAACTAAAGGGATGCTCACTGCTATGTCTGTTATATTGTTGTTAAGTAATGTTCCAAATTCAACTAATCCAGTGTCATGTCCAATGCTAACAGTGTCGGAGTGTTGATCTTCAAACATACCTTCATTGAATATTTCCAAAACTTGCCCTGATGTAGAAGGGATCTGTTTTAAAATAAAACTGTCTTCAGTTGTTTCACTTGGAACAAGGAAATACTCAGTCACAATGTTTCTGTCAGCAACTGCTTCAGCTAAATAATCTGTAGCTATGGTTTCATCCTTCTGGTGAGTATGTGATAGATACTGCATTTTGTCTTCATTCTGCGAGTCGAAAACTCCAACTTTATCTAAAGACAAAAGTAATTGTAAGTAATTGTACTCAAACGTTACACAATGAGTTAAGTTTGGTTTTCTGGACTGAGCGTTTGGATGAGGGTATTCAAGGTCCTAAACTATGGTATTAATTTACCTTCAAAATCTTAAACTTTTACGGGCATAAAAAGCACTGAATGTACAGAGATAATAACTATATGGCCTACCTACTGTAACCAATATAAATAGTGTGTAATATTGATCTTCTACAGCCTACCTTTGTTGGAGTTGGTGAGGTTTTTGTCACTATCGTCTGAATTTCTAAGGGTAGCCTTTTGCAGGGCCATGTCTAATAAAAGTCTACCTCGAGAGCACATTTTAGATAGCTTGCCGTATCTGAAACAATATCACATCATGATTAGTTAGGCCTAGTTTTTGGATTAAGGGGGAAACTGCATCTTAGGATGTAGCCTAAATGACTTGAGAAACAATAAATTATCAATCCAGTGATATAGGTTAAAGATCGTTTTAAATCATGGTGACTACCCAAGCAGCACACAATGTATAATATACGTACATTTAAGGTCTAAATGTCCATGTAAATAACATACGTCTAATATACGTAAATGACAGGTCATAGTTACATTGATTTTTATTAGTTATCCTAAATTGACAATTGTAAAACATACATTTTATTCATATAATTGTTCTCAAATTATTTCTTAATTAAAGAAGATTTTTTTAATTATGTCCATTTTAAGTGCATTACTAACATAGTTTTTACGTATATATTGTACCTTAAATTGACATTTGTTTAAATTCTAAATTTATTCCACTATATTGTTCATAATTTATATTATTAAATGTTGTGTCACAAATTACAACATAAAGTTATAGATGTATAAACAAATAAACTTTTGGTTGGTGGGGATGAGGTGCGCAGTTGAGATTATATTATTTAAATATAACTGTTACAATTATATTTTTAGTCTTATCAACAATTAACTTTGCTTTGTTGTAAAATGATTTTTACAGTAAAAATATTTAAAGAAACTGTTCATTTCAATTAAATACAAAATTAGACAACAACATTTTATAGGCCTACACTGTGCTTTTTTGGATCGCCTAAAAATATATTACTATAACATCTGTAGGCTAGCAGGGTGAAATCATTAAACTTGGCCTTTTAACGTGTAATAGTAATTTTACGGAATAAAAGATATTATGTTGTAGTGCAATACTGTTATTTATTTTGTTTTAATAACATTATGAACGTAAAAAATTAAGACTATATTGATGTAAATAATATGTCAATATTTATGTAAATAATACATCATTTCGATATAATTATTACAAAACAAAATAAACGCACACACAGTTTAAATAGTTATTAATTTTATTAATGGTTATTATATTCATATTTAATATATCCAGTACTTTTACATTGTCAAAATGAGGAATATTTCATCTTCTCTACTTTTGTTTTTTTCTCTAGAACATAAAGAAATAGCATAACGGACTCGCGCCACGCCCTCGTTTTCAATTCTACATATTATAAAAGATTGTTTTGCCATCGCTACTCGGTAGCCAGATTGCTTCCTTAAAAATCCACCTACGCGCTCGGCGCTAGTGGCGGGCTTTGGTTGTTATGGAACTATGGAATAACCCGCCCACGCTTGGCCTCGACCATTATTAATATTGGTAATATTATCTCTGGCCTAGACCTTCACTCGTTAGTAGCCATCTTGCTGTGTTGATTTTTCGTTCCTGTTATTAAAAGTCGAGTTTTTCATTTGTCTTCTAGATTGACATAACTTCTAGATTCCTTGAACAGGTAAGTGAAATAATTATTTCCATTATTGTATTTTTATTAGGCCCTTTATTTTTGCAACTATTTTTAAGTTTGGTTTAAACTTCAGTAACTTTTGATAGGTTAGGAAAGTAACATTATTATTATTGTTTACTCGTCACTAGGTTTAATTCATGTACAGTAAGGTAAAATTCGATTTAGTTGGAATATATTACACCATTCATAGAGTTCTTAGCAAATGGAATACCATACAAATGATTTAATTTTTCATTAAAAAAAAATCAAATGAAAAATAGGTACCGTATATGAAAAGGAAACTTTGCAATTCAATACTTAAACAGCTTCAATCTTTGGTTGTAAGCTTAGTATTATTAATGTTGAATATAGGTCTTGTTTTGTTTGAATATTTAGAACTCATTATCCTTTTTGTTACCGTTATTGCACAAATTTATCCCCAAGTTATTAAAATATAGCAAAACAAAAATTGAATCTGCCTCGAAATTGCTCATTGAGTTAGAAACAGCTATGTTATGTTATGCTGGGTATGTTTGAGCATTTATTTTCATGACAGAAAAGATTTTCAGTAGGCCTAAGGGCGTAACTTTACTATTCGACTCTAGACTAAAATTTTTGCAGACAACGACGATGTTTTACATTCTACTGTTAAATGTTGAATACAGGTAAACATACTGTGACTAAATAGGTTAGGTTAGAACCTTTTAGGTATTTTTTTAATTATTAGAATATTTTTGCATTTCTGTTAGCTTTAGGTTAGCCTAGAGTCGAATAGTAAAGTTCCGCCGGCCTAAGTTATACAGTTGAGGTATGGTGACCAGACGTCCAGGTTTTGCCCGGACAATCCTGGCTCTAAACTCCTGTAGGTCAACTGTGTGTAGGCCAAGGTTATTTTTTGTCCGGGATTTTTAATGCGTTTTAAGAAAATTCCAATATTCAAGTAAGTTTAAGCGAATATTTGATGATTTTATCATAGTTTGCAGTTTCATATCAGCTACAAATTTCCTAACAAAAGGCAAGTTGTACTTAGGTCCTACTAGGGCCTATGTCGAATTGGAAGAGGTTATGTTAGTTGCGAGCAATCACTATTATTGACTGGCCAGTTTGTTAGCTTGTTAGTTAGGTTACACCGTGTTGTATTGTTATTTACTATTTGAACCTAAAGATTGAACTCTGTTTAATTTTATAATTAAAACAGATAGGCCTATGGAATTTTAAATGAAATACCATAGGGCCTAAGTTTTATGCTAACAAATAAAATTAAACAGTACCACATACTGGTCACTGGCACATACTTTCTCACGTAAGTCGTCCTTTGGTCGCGGAATAGGTATCCTCGGCCTGTGGAATTCGCTTCGCTCGCAGGCTAAACTCGGCCTGCGGCCTCGTTCAAAAGTAAGCTGCTTTGTTGCGCTTGCAGCATAAAGCATTGACTACCCAAATAAATGTGTAATAGTGCTTTTGTTCGCATATTAACCGTGGCCTCGGTTGTAGGGAAGCTGTGCTCGCAGCATAAACATTGGCTACCATGTTATATTTGTACTAAAATTAAGTATATTTGATAGGCCTATATTATTGTGTATAACTTTTGAACGGAAATTTTTTCGGTGATGTGGTTTGTGGCATTGATGTGGTTATTAAATCAAGTTTAGCATGAAAACCAATCAGAACAATTAGTTAGTTTTATTTCATGTTGTTTAAAACTCATCAATAATTTTAATGACAGTGTCCTGTAATTCAGGTAATTTAAAGTCATGTGTTGTTAATAGTTGGAGGTGATGTCTTATGCACTCTTCACATGTTTTGTTACATAGCCTACATGTAAGTAAATATCACATTTCAGGCTCATCTGAAATCTCCACAATTTGACCTATATGTGATGTGGTTCGGATTACACAATAAAGTAATTGGGGCATATTCCATAGGTTGTTGGGCTATTAGTTATTAATTGTGATCCTTTCAATGGATAAATGTGGCCTTTTAGTTAAAACAAGGTAACAATAAGATGGTGCCACACTCATTTTACTCTCATCTCATATTCACCTTAAAATATGTTCCATGGAGTGTTGGTGTCTCTATTTGAATAATTGAACATTTTGGGAATTTTTGTTTAACACTATTATTTATAAACTATATATACTGAGCCCCGTTTCATAAAAAAAACTTCTGTTCAATTAATTTACTGTTTTATTTCCAATTATTATTTTGTTTATAACGCATTACAATGTATTTTTTTCAGCCGTTTTGCGGAATGGAGTTCATGCTTCAAATTTCCAGTGTTCCACATTTGAAAAGAGAACCAGGGAATGGTTTCGGCAAGGCGTCTACACGTATGGCCCAAAAGAAAAAAGTCATAAATAATGTACAAATATAAAATAGAGGCTTTATAAAGATCTAGTGTTTTATTCCAATTTTTTTATTTGTATTTCCTTTTTACCCAATTATATATTTTATAGTGAGAGTATAATTAAAAATGTCGGTTTTGGTCAAAGTTTTAAATTGTCTATGAGAAATACGTTTCAGTTAGCCTACAGTTTTTAATTTCAGGAAAAGTGTGATTTTACAAAAGTTTAAGTCAAATTTAGTATGTTACAATACTATTAAAGGCAATTACATTTTTAAAACATTACATTTTATTAGCTTTTTGTGTACAAAGCAACAAACGTATTATTGTGTTTTTACCTACATATTTTTGTAACAGTTTAATTAACTTATTTACATTTTGTGCTAGAACAATTTAGACATTGTAAGTGCTCGTGAAATAATTTTTACTGTTTGTAATCTAAGTAAAATTAAAATTATCTAGTGTTGATTTAAACAATAATATATTTATTGTTTCTTTTACTACGATACAATTTTAGATTTCAATACACTACAATTTTCTTTTTCAGGAGATAGTTATAATTTTAATAAAAAAGGATCTTCTCAAAGTTAAATAGCTTGAATTAAGTGCATTTTTAATATATATTTGAACATAAATAAAGTAATTCTTTAAGTTTAATATATTTTACGTGTATATAGTATTTATAAGCAAAGTAAATTACAGGTAAGTTTGGTAAATTTGACGTGTGTTACAGATATTGATAAAGTAAAAGCTTGGTAAATTTAACATACATTTTATATTAATGAACAGTACATTGGACATAATTGCAGTAAAGGACATGTTTATATTACATACAATGTACGTATATTTCATGTCATAAAATATACGTACAATGTACGTACATTTTGTATCATAAAATATACGTACAATGTACGTATATTTCATGTGATAAAATAAAAATCTGTACGTATATTTGATGATTATGTTATACGTGTTATTTATGTAAAGTTTGAATGTATAATTTATGTATATGATTAATCAATATATACTCAAAATTGATGTAAAATATATGTCCACAAGTGGGACATTTTGACATATATTATACGTACAATGAACGCAACCAATACGTATTATCAACTTAATGTGGACATTGGCTAAACATAAATTTTACGTATAATTTACGTTTTTGTGCTGCTTGGGTACAAAACTTAGGACTATCCTGCACTTTTAGGCCTAGGTTCTAAAAACCTCCTTCTGCCTTTATTATTGAAAATTTAGCTTTAGGGCTGACTCCACTGATGACATTAAGAGAATAAAATGTCTTAAGAATGTAAACTGTTTCTTGTCAGTTGCCATAGGTACAACTACTGTAATTCTATTATTTTTCTTAAATTTTTCAGGCCTAGAAATATTGCTCTTGGGTTTTTCCAACATCATAAAACAAAAAACTTAAACATTCTGCTCTATATAGAATGCGAAAACTAGCTGGAAAAAAAATTATTTAAAGAAGTTTGAATCTACTGTAATACTATCCGAGATTGTAAGCTGTAGAAATACATTTCATAAAAATGAAAAGCTCGTATATCTGTACTAAAACTATTTAGGACTGTTTTCCTTGTGCAACAATATCAAGTATGAAAAACTTGTATATTTGCTATACGAGGTTTTCTCAGTATCTGTTGCTACATAACCTAAAATACAAAGTTTTCATTGTTATAACTTAAATTTACTGTGAAAAGAATAGGCATTGATTAAAAAATATTTCAAAAGCTATATAATGAGTGTATGTAGATTACTTACCTAGGTTTAATTTTCAGCTGGACACAGTGTTGTAAAATGAAAATATTATTGAAAAACAACTGTTGAAACTTGCATACAACCAGTCAGATTTACGAGGTATTCTCACTGACAGTGAAAGCCTTCTGATATACGAGGTTCATATTTTGCTCAATAGAAAGCAGCACATTGAAAAAATCACTTGTTTGACCATTTTAATGTATGAGATACGAGGTTTTCATTCATAAACCATCAAAAAGTATTTTTTGAAAAAAATTGTGTTACGAGGTTTGTAACGTGCTGCCTCCTTGCAAGCCGTTTACAAACAATTTGTTAATAGAAAACAAAAAAAATGAAAAATAAAAATTTAATTTTGACAAAAATATTTCTAAGTTATTTTTAAAATAAAAAAAAAATACCTTTACTGTGTAACAATTATTTATTATTTCCTATCTTCAATCCATTTACTTATTTAATTAATTAATTATCATTTCAAATATTACAACACCTTATACCCAATAAAAACAAACAAACATAACCCCAAAATTGAAGTTAGGTTATGTTTTGATCACATCTGTTACTCAACAGTTGATCATTGAAATATCTGTTACACATAACTTTTTATATCTGTGACTACAGTTCTTTGATTGCAAATGGACTCGTCGGAATGATCAGCGCCATGTTTAGCACATGCGCGCGTTCCCTCCAAATCGTCCCTCGTTCATCAAAGACCGTCGCCATTTTGAATCACTTACAAAGAAAAACTAAAACTGAATTTATAATTTAAACAAGGTTCATTACCACAAAGTACTTCTGGAAAGGATAAAAACTCAAATTAAAAACTCATAGTGGTTGGCATTATTATTTTACTGAATCATTTTAAATTGTAAAAACACATACATTAATTATTAAATCAAGTTGGCAATTTATCATTTTAATTATTGCAATCACACACTCAAACACACAAATTTATTATTAATAATTTCACCTTAGATATACAAAAACTTATATTGATAAATTATTCAAATGCAGACTTAGTTAATTAGTTTACTACTTACGATCTTTTTGTTTTATAGTGCACTTTAAAGAAATAGACATGAATTTACAAAGAGAAAAACTTACAACACATGTGAATTTAATTTAAATAGAAAACCCCATTATTCTTTAGTTCGTCGCACTTTAGCCACGTAGATTTTGATTCACTTAGACTTTCGTTGCACTTGTTATAAAATCTTTATGTAAAGATTTGGAAGCCACGCCGCGCGTGCACGCAAACTTTCAAAGTTGATAATTTTGAGACAATTTACGAACAATATTCACATTCTCGTTACTGTACAATATACGGCACTGTCTTTACTCCTCTTTAAACATATTTAGACGGTAGTTTTACTTTAACTACCGCAAAAAAGCACTTGTTATAACATTTTGCCGGACTAAACGCAAAACAGGTCTGTTCTGTACTGGTATACTGATGCAAGTGGGCAGAAGCGTCCTTCTTCTTCCTTCTCCTTTCGATCACACCATGTGACGTCATAAAAACCAGAAGACCAATGAGAAGCCGTCTTTCCAGGGGACCGTAAATATGTCTCATTTCTTGTAGTCACGCTAAGTACCAACATCTCAGGACAAAATTTCTGTCTCTATCATAGATGAATCACACAGGCTTCCAACATAATCTATCAAGTTTATTTCTTTCAATGTCTGAAATAGTCTTCCGATATTTATTCATCACTGTCTAAAAACTTAGTAGACCATAGCTTCAAACTCTCCAATACCTTTTAAATGTTTTTCATTATTTTGACACATCATGAAACATAATTTAAATATTTAAACAAAACTGAAATTAAACATGAAGTCAATATTGTGTTTGATTTATTCTGAATTATCAATTAATGTCTGCATTTCCCTTTGAATTTCTATGTTCATTAATATTATGAAATAACTAAATCTTTTAAATTAGGCTAATGTCCAAAATTTACCTTATGACTCTTTTTACGTTATACTACTATTTTGATGTTTAAAAACCCTGAAACTCACATGTATTACAGGTTTTCATTCTAAGCCATCGATAATAATAATAATATTTAATAAGAAAAAAAATGTTTTTATAAAGCGGAAGGTTTTGATTAATTTTTTTTTTTTATTTTCAGTTATGATAATGGGTTTAGATGTTTTGGTAATTGAGGTTAAATTGCATAAGTGATTAATGAAGTTGGCATTATAATAAAAATAAATCATTTTATTTTAGTTGGAAATGTTGGAGTTAAGAAAAAGAAAGTTTTAAAATGTTGAGATAAATAATATGGTAATTATGGGATTATAAATATTGAAGAAAGGATAATTTTTGTATGAACATAGATGGAAATGTATTTTGAAAATTAATAAAATGTCAGTTAAGTGAAATAATAATAAAATGTTAGTTTTTTTAATCGATGAGTATTGAAAAAAATGTTCACAAGTAAAACCAAAAAGAAAAAGTTCTGAAAAAGTTAAGAGGTAAGATAAATGAGCAGTTTAAGAAGTATGTTAAAATAAATATTTTTTTTTGTTATTAGAGTATTTCATAGTTAATAATATGGATGATATTCAATTTTGCTTAAGGAATTTTCACTGATTTAAACTTTGTCTTACGTAAAGGGTGTGCACACCTTTCTTTTCATGTTTCTGGCACACAAGCCATTTCTAATATCTGTCCACCTAAAATTTTCACACTTTAAGACATTGTATTTTGAATTATTGTATAGTCCAGATAACAAGTTTGAATAAAACTAAAATTTTAATAATAAGTTTATTTTATATACGTTTTTGGTATGAAAAAGTTAAAATAAATAAAATTAGGTATGTGATTTTTGTATAAATGAAGTAATAGTTAATTGTGATAACCCGGGGTGTTAGTTGTCTTTGTTAAACTTACTGTTGAAAATTGCTAAATCGTTAATATGAAGAAAATAATTGAATGTTAAAATTTTTTGTATAGCAAGGAAAAAAGAGTGAATGGATTAATAAATAAGAAATACAAATTTAGGGTTTTCCCAACAAATAGAGAGAACATTGTAAGTTTATAAAGGGGTAAATTGATTACTATTCCGTTTTCCTCGGCACGACCAGACAAAGTGGCTATGGGCCACTCGAGCAAAAGCCTGACATAGATCCGGAAATGTTTGAAACAATAGTGACCAAGACCATATGAAAATGCTACAAAAAACTGACTCTGAAATACTAGAACTAGAGCACTTGGCATTCAATCAAAGTAGTAGTAAAGTGTGGTTGGAGGAAAGAAGACTGAGACTCACTGCTTCTAGCTTTGGGTTAGTATGTAAGAGACAAGCCAGCTAAAGTTGTGGTAACCCAACTACTTTACTCTAAGGCTCCTTTTATTCTACGCGGCACGCCGCAGCGGCTGACCGCTGTACCAAATTCTCACGCGGCGAGCCGCTGCGATCGGCCGCTGTGCGTCGAGGGGGTAAAAGTGCTGCCAACCTCATTCTGCTGTCATTGAACTTT
>JAGFPH010012668.1:0-21117 GCA_018207615.1 Philaenus spumarius | reverse complement strand
ATTATAAAAACAAAAACATATGAACATACACAAAATCTTATTAGTCCAAACTTTATGTAGGGGAACAATTTAAATATGCAGGAAGACGAGAAGCAGATGTAATGATGATATTATATGAATGAAAAATAAATTCGAATTATTGAATGCCATTGTAATAATAATAATGGAGTTATTTAAAATTGTATGCATTCTGTAAACTATTGTAGTATTGAGGGCAGCAAATAATGTATTATATTAAAGCATTATTTATAAGCGTATATAAATAATTCAAATAATATATACAAGTTTCTGTTGTTTACAAATTAATTCAAGTGTAATAATTACTATACAATTGAGTTAAAATGAATGTGAATGCGAACAATTAAACCAACAGGAAATTTGTGGTTTGCAGTTAGCCATCAATGAATTATAATAGATAAACAACCGTATGAAAGTGATTTCATTCATAAAATTGTTAAAATACGTATATTGTAATAAAGCCTTAAACACTCTACTTAACATTTTGACAAATTTACATAAAAATAAACACAAATAAAAATAAAATGAGACTTAAATAAGTAATAAAAGAGAACAGAAAACACTACTCGTTTACAGGCATTTTTGGTGCTACCAAACATCAAATAAATGTAAAATAACTATTTAAACACTTTACTATTACATACCATTTTCTATTTTTAACTTTACGCTTGATTACCAAATTTTTATTTTTCTAAAAATGTTTTTATACATTCAGAAAAATATAATCTGAATTTATGGTAAACAGTTTAACTTTACAACTGTCAATGTTAATTTTTTGCATCGCCAAGTCATTTCGGTGCGTGTGCAAGTATATTTTCAAAAATTCTCAAATATAGTAATTGTATACCAATCCAAAAGTGTTCTGCACCTTTTTTGTAAAAAAAAGGTACAAATAATTCATATATGCAATTAAACAATTTATTGATGTAAAATTGTAAAAGTTATTAGCTTAAGAAACAAAACGTGTTCAGTAACGAAAGGAAAATGTTCAACTTTAGGCCTACATAACAAGAAGTAAACATTTTTTGTAATTTTTTCGTAAGCGTAAAAAAATTTCATAATTTAGTTTTAAATAGAACTAATTATTTGAATAACAAAAGTGAGAACAAATATAGAAATCTCTCGTCCTTACGAACTGTACAAGATGCGCGCCCAAACTCCTATGGCTACCCATGTTATAAAAGTCCGGTAGGGTTAAAATTCAAACGTTAGATGAGCCCGTATTAGGAGTCACTTTCCAACGGTCCTCCACAACAAACTGTTCAAATATAGCATATTTGGTTTACAGGGAAAGTTAGCTTGAAGCATTATCTTTACAAAAATAGCAAAATATCTCTAAAAATAGATCGAGGTCACACAAATATCACGTGTAATATGTAACGCTGTTTATTGGTTGGAAAACTTACCAATTGCAAGAGTCTACAAAACGACCCACAACATTAGAACTATTTGTCTGATTTTTGGTTGGATGGCAGTATTTGGTAGGGGAAATTGTGAAGAATCCAATGATACCTAGGTTTAATTTAGAAGAAGTACTGGGCGCGCTTTATAGATAGAAAAAAGATGAGTTATTTCGGTGTTGTATGACGAAATCCGGTGAATGTACGGGCGCCGATTGATTTGTAGAAAACTAATAAACTGCGACGATGATTACGTATGTAAATATACGTTTTAGAAAGAACTTGTAAATACAAAAATAAAGTTTAGATCATTACCTTTCCAATGGTTTTTGGTTTATTGCGATTGCATGATTTTTAGTGGGTGATATATTCAATACAAGTTGTGTGTCACAGACTACACAATTCACTACGGCAGGGTGTTGAGACCACTTAATTTGAGTGGTCTGACAGTTAGAGTGTTAAATAATTACATAATTATATTTTTGATGTATTGAACACAAAACGTATTTTATGAAAAATGGGAACAGCCTGTATAATAAAGGGATATTTTTTATTCTACCTGCAAACATATACCAAAAGCTTTAAAATTATAGGTCACACATTTATTCAATCTTTGTTAATGACATAGAAATCAGGCAGCTACCATATTTTTTTTACAAAATCAATACATTATAAAATCTGATATAAGATCCAATAACCTTTGTTACTTAGACGGTTGTTTTAAAACAAGAAAACTGTTGTCTGCTCTAATTTGTACACTCGTAAATTTGCTCTAAGCACAACACAGTCCATGTCTACGTGTTGCGCTATACTCTACTGATGTTGCCATGGAAACATATTTGTAGATCTTCTCATTGCCAACATTACTTTAGCTTATTGCTTTTGTTTACCTTAAAATGTTTACCCACTGTTCATGTATATAATTTGTTCTGGTTAGGGGACACATTCCATTTAATAAGATATACTTCAAGCTAAAGAGTATGGTCTCAAATTGGAATGAAAAATACAGAACATTACAAATAATTTTAAATACAGTTTAGGTCGATAAATAGTTAAAACAGATATTTTTCCTTTTTAAATACAAAACAAAGTTGATCGTACATGTTCAGTGTAGGAATATTTTCAGCTATTTACTCTAATCTTTCTTCTAGACTATTTCTCAGTTACATTTCTGTTCTAATGTTTACGTTCGGTTAGATTTCAGAGTGTACATAATGGTTCTATTTAATCTCTATTACTACTAATGTTATCATAAACTTATTATTTGATTTAGTTAGTTATTATAATCGTCCTAATTTTGATTCTGTAGTTGTTAACTAATGTATTTATTATTAATCTGTTTTATATGAAATATATTCGTTCTCTCCAAGTGTGATTTAAAAACCACTAAAATTAAGTTATCCTTTTAATTTGTATATTGGTTATTCTTTAATGTAAGTGTCACATTTTCTTCATGTTGAACCACAGTCAAGAATTATCTATTTAGTTTTAAAAACTAGCACCGATAATTGATGTAAATCAAGTAAAAATCTAAAATAAACACAGACGGGATTTCTATTTCATAAATAAATGTTTTACATTCAACTCCTTCCTAAACCCAGTTGCGTCTGAACTTCTTAAAGTGGTAGTACTAAATTGTGCTCCCTCTCACTTCCTCCCTAAAGGGTAGGATTTGTTTTCAATCAAGTTTCCATCCCTTTTAAGGTCTCAAGTAATTAATTGTAGGTGCTCTCTACTAGGTCTAAAGGTCAACAACAATTGAAAATACAACTTAGTTGAAATAACATAGTTTTATTTGGAGTAATATTGCATAGTGCAAACGTAAGAAAATATTTATCTACGTATTGGTAAGGTACTCGTTTTATAAGTTGTATTTAAATGCACTTTATAAAAGTTATATATGTTGTAAATTGTGGTTGAATGTATATAAACAGCGACCTACTTCGCTATATTAAATGATTTAGATGTGAGCTACTTTATTTAAGTGTTTGTACAAAAGTGCCGAATTGAAATTGATCTATCTCTTTATTAATATTGTGTACAGTATTGGCCTTTGGAAATAAAGTCGTTCAGTGAGAGGGAAAAGCTAAATTGTGTTTGATTACAAAAATCATCCAAAAACAAATCAAAACAAGTGTTTTAAATGTATTTAAATGATGTATCGCTCAACCAGTGATTTTTTTTTTTTCAAAACCCACCACTAATATGTCTAGGAAAAACCAGAGTGCGACATATTAGATTTTCAATTCAAACTGATGTTCTGAAGCCCATTTTAAGTGACTTTTTTAATCCTCGATGTGCCAGAAATATTTGAAAAACATTTGGTACTAAATAATAATTTTAAAATAAAAATTATTAATATATAATTTCAATTTCTGCATCCACTGAGATCTAAATTAATATATTATTAGGCTATAGATTTTAAGTCTGATAATATATTTAAACTCTTTATTGGATAAAATATTTAAGTATACTTATTATTATACAGAGTTGATGTTCTAATAATCACAGAGTAAATAAACTTGCGTATGAAAACAATACAGCTACTTTTTTTTTCAAGAATAAAGGTTAATTTTCGTATTAATCGACCGGAGCAATTTATTTGAATGTTTTTAATTGTAATGTTTAAGGTTGGTATGTAGAAGTAAATTAAAACGACATTTTAGATAAATGATTTGAAAATGGAAAACATTCATGAACTATTAAGCAACATAAAAGAACAGTATTACATTTATCAATTAGTCATCCCAATAAAACAAATGTTCAATATTGATTGAATTGAGTTCGATATAGGGTTAGTAAATATAATTTTTATTGAAATAATATAAATATAACAGTTTTATTTTAATGGTGGAAAAACAGTAGGATAAACATGCAAAATATCTAGTTTACAAATTAGTCAAAAGACTAACTAGTTTAAACTGGTTGTTTTAAAAAAAATTGTAAAACCCGTTTGACACGTTCCCAAACTGATATAAATAATGTAGTTATGAAAATGCAGTTACAATATTAGCTCAGGACTTAATTTTAACATAGTTATTATTTATTTTCATTTCTGTTACCATACAATAAGGCTATTGATTAAAATATGAAAATCATTCCAAGTTACATAAAACAACTTATATATATATTATATTTAATTATTTGTATTAACCTTTAATTGTAAATAAAGGTAAATATAGAAAAAATATGCAGGGTTTAGTAAAATTTTCACAAAATTACGAAATTATTGAATATCAAAAATTATAAAAAAAAATTTTTCTCTAACCGATCACATACACAAAAATTTAACATAAACAATAAATGATACAATCTAAGTAGTAGTATTATATTACATTATTATTATAATTATAATTTGAATTGTTGAGTAATATTACATAAAACTAGTGCACGTTTGGCTATATATTATTTTGTAACGAAATTGACTCAAGTTGTTTTGACAAATAACGGAAACAAAAAATTATGTAAAACTAAGTTTAGGTTATAGATAATTTAGATTTTTTTTTATTGGTTTTGATTATTTAAATAACTATTTGTTAATTAAAATCAGCTGATTAAAAATGTTTAAAGTTGGCAAATAAATATATCTTATTCTTACACATCTAAACTTCCATTTATCAGAATATTTTCCTTTAAAACAATTGTATTTAACATTTTTGGTTTATTATTTATGATGAAGCCGTACGGCATAATAGCGCTATTCAACTTTTATTAAAACTATTGTTGTAATATAAACTTAACAATTATACATTCAATATTATTTCCTATGTTAGCGCAGAGGTTATGATACACTTTTATTCTAAAGCATTTACAAAATGATTGTGCGTGCCCAGGTTGCTAAGTGTTGGCCTGCGAAGCACGAATCGGTTTCCAAAGTTAAGAAATAACGACTACAGAATAAGGGTAGAAAATCTCAATACACAGTGGTTGCACACGGAACTCAACCGAATACACTCACTTCAGCCACAAAAACTTTGTTTGGGTTCAAATTAGTTAGTTTTTTTATAATATTGTCTACTCTTAGAGCCTATTAAATAAGACTATTCCAGCTTGGGCTTTGATTCTATTTTAGTGTTTTAATCCTTAAGAACCAGGATTCTAAAATAAAAAATGTTTCGTGATTCGTGTGCATTAATGTCATTATCTTCCGTTTTACTGTCATAAATAGATAACATAAGAAAGCAAATTCAAATATTTGGTAACTATAGAAGTTTTTAATAATTAAAAGGATCTCTGCTTTAATATATGTGCATTGATACGCTGGTAAACCATTAAAGATTAACCCCACAAACAATCAAAAGAGACACAAGTTATAAGTTAATTTTGTAAGATAACAATTGAAAACTATTTTACCGAGTTTTTCGAATTAAAACATTATTTGGTTATGAATACACTCATGATGGTCATCACACAATTTTTATACAGGTACCATTTTTGTTTTTAAATATAATGTCTTTTATTTATCTATCTATAATACGTGATTAACGGGAGGAAGTAGAAAAAATTCTCACTAAATCTTCATTAAAATAGGTTAGATAATATTGGTGATGTATACGCACAGCACCAATTAGATTGTAGTAATTATAAAATAAAAACGTCAAGAATTAAAGTAAGCGATATATAAAACTAATTATTAAACAACTTAAAACTAATCTTCATCATTCTGCCCTACTTAGCCTTATAACACGGACACACCTAGTAATACACAAGATTATAACCAAAAAGCGTATGATTTTTTCAATGTTATAACATCGTGAAAATACCCACTGACCCCACAAAGAAATTCGTTGAAGAATTAAATTCTGCCATCAATAGATGCACGTCATTGTTGGATGACTCCACCAGACGATATTTAAAACCAATCAATGCCTTCGCTCCTCAGTTCACA
Source organism: Philaenus spumarius (assembly GCA_018207615.1). Classification (NCBI taxonomy): domain Eukaryota; kingdom Metazoa; phylum Arthropoda; class Insecta; order Hemiptera; family Aphrophoridae; genus Philaenus; species Philaenus spumarius. The sequence continues at coordinate 14,811 of JAGFPH010012668.1, read as the reverse complement.
GGTCTGCCCAAAATACATAAAGACAATATCCCAATACGTCCATTAATTAACTATACAACCGCAACAGGCTACAGGACATCAAAAAAACTTGAACAACTGATAAAACATAACATCGTTTTACATAATAACTACAGTGTTTTAAGTGTAGCATTGATTCTGTTGAAAAAACTAAACACTTAGACGTATTTCACAGACATAAACTAATTTCGTTTGATACAGTGAATCTATTGACATTTTGAAAAATAATTTAATCAGCAATAATAAGCTCAGCACATCACAAATTGACGATCTCCTATTATTACTTAAGGTCGTCACAAACCAAAATTATTTTACATTTGATGATAATTTGTTCGTGCAAAACGAGGGTCTCGCTATGGGTTCACCACTGTCTGGACTTTTGGCGGACATATTCTTGAACCATTTAGAAAACGAATTTATTATGTCTGATCACAACCCACATAAAACAAAAATATTATTTTATACAAGATATGTTGATGATACTTTTCTCGTGTTTGATGACACTTTACGTCAGGAGGAAATATTTAAAAAAATATCTCAACAAAATCAACCATAAAATGCAATTCACTATGGAAACCGAAATAGATAATAAAATAAACTTTCTTGATTTTATCAATATCAAAATAAACAAAACCTCATCACACGGTCTAAGAATAAAAATAAAAATTTCGTATCCATGGAATATTCTAATGCCGTTCCGCATATGGTGAAAAATACGTTGGCGAAATATGATATTACCGTCACTTTTCGCACCAACAATAATATTCAGAAATTATTACGACACAAAACGTGTAATTCCAATCGAAAAGAAGTCGGGTGTTTAGAAAATCAACTGTGATGATTGTGACAGTATGTATGTGGGACAGACGGGTAGGGCATTCAAAGACCTTTTTAATGAACACTTGCCGCATAAAAACAAGCATAAATTAAAATCTAACTTTGCTCAACATTTAATTGATAATTTCATTCATACACTAATTTCGACAAAAATCTGGTTCCACTTCATATTTGCAAAAAAAGTAGACTTTTGAACGCTTTAGAAGAATTCCAAATTTATAAGGAGTTTAATAACAATCCGTCTAACTTATTAAACGATCAGCTGGATTTTAAAAGTAATAGTTTATATGACACAGCCCTAGGCTATTTTAAACCGGTTTTCTAACCACTACATTTCGTTTGACAGTTTACGACAGTGTACCATAGACCACACTACGACCTACATGCCGAATAATTAATTGTCCGGCACAATTATGTTTTTTAAAAGTTTTTAAAAGTGTTGTAACTGTGATGTTTTTGTGTGTTTTTTAATCTTGTGTTATGTGTTTTATTGTGTAAGTGTACTTGACAATGGGATTGCGGTCCCTAAACGCGTCGTAACATTCGAACGACCAAAAATGTCACAAGTCGGACCAATAAAAGGTAATATTTAATATTATTATTAATATATTATCCTTTATATTACACCTAGTAATGTTGTCTAAATCATTGCATTATGGCTTAATGGAACTAATTTTAAATTGTTAAATAAATATATATATTACGTATTAGAAATTTAAACGTTAACGTAAAAGCAACATTGAATAGTTTTGGCTCTTTCATCAAACAATTTTAGAACCAAGTTTAAATAAGTTTTTGTTTGTATCATTTTACTATTCATTTTCACAAACTGGTGCAAAAGGGTTAAACTGCACTGATAGCTTGTTTAAGTCAATGATGCATATAATTAAGTATATATGCATATAGACTGTATAATCCAGAGCATTGAGGACGCGGACAAGCTAGCAATGGCTGGCATATTACCTTTTGTGAGCCCAGACAATGCTACAGCGTAAACGTTAATTCGTAACTGTTTAAAGTTAGAGCCATGTAAGAGAGATAGAGGATATAGAAAATCAAAAGTAATATTGAAAGTACCAGCGAGAATAGGAAACGTGATTGATAAATTTAGTTAAGATATTATATACTCTGTATATATTTAGCGGTTGTAGGGAAGAGTGACTACCAACTCTGCGGTCGTTGCAAACAGGAGGAAATATCACTTTACTTTGCAGCTTCCTGTGAAGTGTAATGTTAAATAAGGCATGAGATAACGAGGAAGCAAATACACGTAAAGCTTGATTTAAACTTGAGTAACAATTTTAAATACTGTAATTATTATAAATACATATTCGTTTTAATTAATTTAATATTATAATAAAATAAAATATTAAAAATAGAAAACTTGTTAGAAACAAATCTATTTCTGATTGAAAACTTCTAAATTTTAACAATTACTTTTCTACTTACAAACGGTATATTTCACAATACACACAGCCCTTTGACCTCTTGTAACTTTCATTGTATTGATTATTGGGACGTGGGTGGTGACCGCGGTTCTACCTTATGAATATCTTGTTTTTACCGTGACATAACACTGTATAGAAAATGTAATTGCATTCTAAATATTAATCTCATATTACTTATGGTTGACAAAACTCAGTTTTACTTAGATTTTTTATAGATTTGCGCCATTCTTAAACATACACATAATTTAACTACTAACCCTAGTAGGACGAAGGATTATCTAGTTCCTTGAATGACCAAGAGGTTCCTCAGAGGACCACTGTGTACAATTTATTTTAAACAAATAAATTAAGTTTTTGTGGAAAAAACGAGATTAAATTACATAAATGAACTGAAAACCCACTTTTATTAAATACAAATATTTTTTTTAAATCCTAATATTAAAATATTTCATAAGGGAAGTTGTATAAGTTACTCAGAGTCACTGCATAGTCCAATTTTACGTAATATATATAACCTTTTTTGTATTATGTTGGACACATACATTCTTGCAACACTTTAAAAAGTTGATTTTGTGTTTCCAGTTTATGATTAAATTTTTGGTTTTCAATTGATCCTACAAAGATTAAAATGAAAAAAGTTATAAGACAAACTCGTAATTGACGTAATATATAAAGTTCATGTAAGGTATTACAATTACTGTGTTACAGTTTGACCTAAATTTTTTGAAGTATCAGAGTATGTTAGTGGGAAATAACAAAAAGAAAAGTACGTACGGTAGAATAATGTAGTGCCAGCCTACCAGCTGACCTACTACACATTTTTTCTTAGATAACAATTTATGGCTTTATTGTTCTTTTTGAAGTCTGAATAAAATTTATTAACACATTTGAAGTAGAATAAACTTTCGAAGCTCAACTTTTCATAGTGTATAATCAAATATCTAACATTCTCAACTAAGCTGTTTATTGTTTTTGATTAACTTAGTTAATTAAGTAAAACATTAATAGAATAACTTAGAGATTGTACTGAAGTCATCTTTTAACTCATAAACGAAATATTTTTTAACCATATGTCTGATTAGAGTGCCAAATAAATAAGAAATTTGTATTAAAACGAAGTTAATTTTTTTTTGTCAACAATTCCATAGGTCTATTTATTTGTTTGTATCATACAATGAAGCTAATTAAACAAATAAAGTAAATTACTTTACTTTTTATTTTAAATTGTCTTTCATTAACAAACCGTAAAGATTGTTTTATACCGACCCCTAAACTGAATTGCTTGCTGCATTAGGATTGCGTGAAGTTGACTTTCCATACTAACTTCAATACTGTTGATCATATGTTCTATGAATTACTATGAAAAAAGCATCCTTACATTTATAACATCTATTTAAGCTATTTAAACATTTAACGTTGGATATAAATTCGAGCACAATTTTGTGAACAATTGGTCATTAATAAAACTATAATTTATTTGTGTTTTTAATGACTCCATAATATAGAAAAGCAAACTGTTTAGCTTATAAATTTACTAAAATCAAGTATTTTTAGAATGAAATACTAGACGAGAAAGAAGTGCATGGCATAATATAAAGTCCATACGAGTAGACCTACACTACGACCATTGTATTTTACTGGTCAGTGTTGTTTTATTTTGCAAATGAGAGGAATAACAAAACTATTTATGAATATTTATTCCCTTTCCCTTGGATCAAGTATGTCCGGGGTGTAAAATCATTAGGGAACGACAAATGCGTATTTGTGTAGTGCTTTCATGTAATAAAATTAAAGAGATGACAACAGAGTCAAGGAAAACAATATGTTACCGTTATTGCATTGCATTGGCAAAAAGTTGTGATTGAATGTCTTTAACTTGAATTAGTGTAGAGGGTTTTGTTTTAAAGGCAATAATGAGAGTAAGTAACAATCGTGGTAAAGTGAAGGTTAATAATGAGTGGCTAGATGATGTTTCGAAGCATGATCTTGAAGGATTGCGACAATACAGAAGAATTTCGTTAATCTGTCGTAGCTCGTAATATGTCTTTAATCATATTCTGTCTTCAGTTGAACTATTTTGGGATCGTTGACACATTATTTCAGGCAATTTCAATTAGTCTAATAAATGATTATTATTGTTTATTTTTTTATAAGGGAAATTTCACTATGGTCACTATTACTGCTAAACCTCCTTACAACTGACTAACCATTTTCTCCACATACTCGTAAAACTATTTAAATCATTTTCCTTTTAGCTCTTAACACCTCTGATAAATTTTACACCAGCTTGCCAAATCTTTTCGTTATGTAGCACCCAGTGAGGTTTGTGAATGGGGGCTGCAACGCTGTTGTCCAGGAACTACAAACAGAACTCATCAACCAATACGTACTCCTAATCAACCAAAATTATATAATTACGACCCCATAAAAGCAAGGCTAAGAAATAAAAATGATATCGTTGTTCCAAACCTAAGTTAACAATATTTATGAAATTGTTTAAATTTTAAATTTAGCACCATATTTTTTTTAAAATTTCCGACCGACATTAAATTATGTACGTATTTTAATAAATTCTGCGAATTGGTCAAAGTATGTTTAATAAATCAAAATAATATACGGTAGAATTTTTCTTTAAATGTTTAAATTCGGGTGGTGTGGTTCTTTAGAGTAATACATGTGAGTGTGTGTGAAAGGATGTTGTGTATGATTGTATATAGATTAAACCGGATTAGTGTGCTTGAGAATAAAGCCACAATAAAATAATTTTATTGTTTGATAGGGCCTATTTGTGATTTCGGGGTAGGTTGTTCCGGCGACGTGATACTTGCTTTAAGGTATTAAAAAATATATATTATAATGTAGGTTGGGCTCTAAAACAGAGTTTTAACCTTAAGATAACTCAGATTCTCAAATTATATGTTTAGGATATAGTATGTGTAGTATTGATTATTTTCGTTTTATTGTATTAGTAGTAAGCCCCCGCGAAAAATCCCAGGTAGATTAATAATTAGATACATATATCGGAAATACATAATTTAAAAGAAAAGTAGTATTTAAGAACAACTGACTTTATTTAGGGCTACGTAACTATGCTGACGGGGATTTTTAACTCTGTAAATGTGTACAGTTAAAAGGATCATACAACTGTAGGCCTATTTGTTAAAATTGTGTATTTATATACATTATTACGTATTATCTGAAGAAAGATAATAATATTATCTTTTAATTGCTTTTTATTTCATATTGATAGGTAAAATGATTTAGAAGTTATTAATATAATAGTTAATAAAGTAATAAACGAATATTTTTATATGTTATATGAAGATGTACGAATGTTTCCGAAGTTAAACAAATAGGTATTTCTTTAAATTTGTATAAACAAATATATATAGATGATAAAAGGTTGTATTTATATTAATTGTGTAACACAAAGGAAATCTTATAACGTTTTATGGCATACATTAGTTCTATAACTCATATTTAAAAAAATCTATTTCACAAGAAATTATAATGATTGAAGTTGAATACATAACCCCAAAAAGTATAATATACGCAGGGTTTTGTTTAAATAGTACAGATGATGTGTGAGATCAGCTGTTATATTATATGTTACTCACGTAAGTACCTACTTACACTCGCTTTTATATTAGTTTATGTTTCATTTTATTGTACTTTTTGATTATTTTATTAATGTTCATTTAGTTTATAAATAGCATGTAAAAAATAAAAATAATAAATAAATTGTGATGCAATTATGGAATCCAATTAATTTCATTTCATTTCAATTCTGATTTCGATGAATTTCATGTGTTATGTGCATAAAAGTCATAAGTTGACATCATAATATATTATTACTTCAAGAAAGAACAGTCTTGGGAACGTTAGGATTTTTTAATCTTTAAATCATGTCTATTTAACTCTACATGCTTTAAAACGTTGGTACCATTTAAACAATTTTAACCACACAAAAGGCGAAAGAAATGGTGTTAACGAAACAAACTACACAAGACGTAGATTGTATATTTATTATGATTATATTTCAATGAATATAATTTTGATATTCCACGAATATTAATGTACTCAAATAGTTTGGTGATGTTTATACCTTTATTTACTGCGAAGTTTAGCTTATATTTTAGTTATTTTTCGTAAAAAAACTTTTTAGTCCAATCATATCATTTAGGCATAGAAGTTTTATTTGAATTAAGACTAAAAAGAAATAGATTTATTGTCTTCACATTACATTTTTGTATAAGGATCTTTTTGTTATATATTGCCTTATATTTGTCTATCCATTTGTAATTAAATAGGTGGAAGTGAGAAACATTCATACAAAATTTTCTGTTACATAGATTAAATAGTATTGGTCATTTCAAAACGCAACAGTGGTTTAGTAATAATAATATAGTTTTGTAAACATTAAACCAATAAGTAAATTGCTTATATTATAAAGTTTATTAATAACAGACTAAAAACTAACTTCCATCACTAATTTGAAAAATAGTTTTACATCCTTTTAGAAAGACACGAGTTTTTTTTAAATACATGAGATTCCAGAACAGAAATAATTATTTAATCCAAAAATAAATTTCCTTAAAAGTTAGAAATACAATAATTATTTTTGATTTTAACTTGTTAATAACATTATTACAAATAATTCGTATAATATTTTTGTATAATTGGTCATTCCAAATTGATCGTGAATAATTACTTGTTTTTGCAATGTTTGTGAAAATGTTAATATACTTCTTTTACATTAACATATACTATTATATACGATCTGGCCTTAACTACAATCGATTACACGTTCACCGTGCAGTACAGTGTGCCCATAAGCCATGTTATCCATACGACAGTCTCAGCGATAATAGACAAATAAAACCATCAACTCCCATGCAACGATCGGTCAGTTGACGCAACTCGCATAACAATAAACGTGATGTTCTCTGTAATGTTAGTAGCATGTCTATTCTCCCGTAAGACCTGTACTGCACGGTGAACGGGGAATCGAGTGTAAATTGAGTGGTCAAGCAGGTTGATTGGTAAAGTAATTAATTGTATTAGTCCCGGTTGTACGTTTATCCACTTCTCTCATTCCACAAACCAACGAATGGTATTAAACCTTAATTACTTCAGTGGAAAGCCTAAACATGTAGAGTGTCAGGCCTATTTGTCAGTACAGTGAATTGATTTCCGTAATTTACTTTAGAGTATTGGTTTCACAGCTGCTTTGTCCAACATACCTATTGTTACGGAGCGAAATATTGTCTTGCTACTAACTCATGAATTACATTCTTAACGCAGTATGATTTTGTCTATATTAATTTAAAACCTTTCTACTATAAAAAAAAAACATATTTTGAAAACATAATTTATTTTACATGCTTACTAATTGAATTTTATTGTACAGACGATTTTATTGGACAGTGCAGTAGAATTTACTAACAAAATGTAAAATAAGAATTAAGCAATTTTATATTATTAAATAAAGTCATAATTTTGTCTTTACTTAAAAAATCTCAAATTGTTTACAATTTAATATTAATTTACACAGCAACAAATATTTACATTTAAAGAACAAAACAAAAATAGAAAACACATAAGTTTTGTAATTTAGTTATAAATAAAAATGTATAAAAATATATATCAATTTCAAATATCTTTTTTTCAAACTCCAGTTTTCATGTTTCGACACAAGACTTCTAACAAAACTATGCCTAGTTTGAATAGTAATTGAGGAATATATGCTTTGCTCAAAATTGAAATATCACTATGACAAAATGTAGATAATTAATCATAAAATTGAACTGTATACTTAAAAATTCTTATTTTAAAAACTTATTTCACATTGTTTTACTTGTTCTACAAAATTATAATAAAAGTAAAATTTCTTACGGATCAAGCCTATAAATATCCTGTGTGTCTAGACTATAGAGCGTGGGAACTGGGCGTATTGAATTCAACAAAAGTCTGTAATTCAAAGGACTGTAGGAATAAAATCATAACTGTAAATGTGGTTTACTTTACATGGAACGAAATATTGCAGTTTTTTATTCATATAAATATATCTTTACAAATATAGTAACAGATATATCGATAGCAAAATGTGCTTTAGAATCTGTTAAAAACTGCCCAATTGCAAGAAAACCTAAAATTTTAGAAACTATATATAAGTGACTACTGATTTTAAGGCAGTTTTAGAAAGTTCAAATATTGACGAATCTAAAGGTATCTTTATATTATTTTCAAACAATTTTGTCCAACGATATTGAGCCTTGGAGATGTGACAAAGTTGAGTAAGTTCTTTGTGTTTTCTCGAGCAGCAATAGCTTTTTAGAAAACTACAATTTTAAAACGATGAATAAATATGTAAAAAAAGTTTTAGAAAAAAAATGTAAGACAAAAAATCAAGTTTAAATCATTTCCTGTCCAATGGTTTTTGATTTATTGGGATCTTATGATATTTAGTTGGTGTAATATTTAATACACTTAAATTTGAGCAGTTTGACGCTGAGAAGTCTCAAGTTGTGACTTCATGGGCGACGGGTTATAATTAAATACGTATAAATTACTGATTAATCTTGAAATATACAATAACACATTGGCACATTATTACCACAATTATGGACAATTTTTATATTCAAATCATTTAATAACGTAAACGAAATTATTATTATTATTTGATTTCACAAAACATAATGTCGGTATTACCGTTCAAGAGTTAATATAAGGTTAAACTAATAATATAAGAGTTAAAACTAAGGTATGAATCATTTTCTTCAGTCGAATTACTGTGAAATAGTTTATTTTAAAACTATGTTTGTTTATCCTTGCATATTAAGATTCTGTATATACTAAATCTATAGCCTCTAGAGTTCCACATAGGTTTCTTAGAGAGGTACTCTGGAATCATTTTTTATAAAAAATAGACACCTGATTTTTCCACATGTTTACTATATAGTCTTTACCAATTTATTTAAATAAAATCTAAGTAGTGATTAAACAATAACTATTAGTAAATTTGTAATACACTTACGGTATATATCTTGTAAATACGTTATTTATATAAACTACAAAGGATGAACAAATGTTTGTATAGAATATCTGCAAATATTGATTCAGTTCCGACGGTTCTTTATTTGAGATGTCAATATAAAGAACTCTAAATAATGAACTCGGATTGCAAAATAATAGACAGTGGAAATATATGAAATTACATGTAAATGTAGTAATATAATTACTTTTCTTAGGTTAACAGAAATGTTAAAAATAAAAATAAAAATAGAAGCAGTTATACTAAAATAATTAAAGTAAACGTTCGATTTAATTTGTTTAAACAATTTAAAATTAACGACACATACAAATATATTTTTAAAATAAATCATGAAAATCTATTATATTTGAACATTGAATTAATTCTAATTTGATTAAAGATGGTTTTACAATAGCTCTTGATAAATTATTTTTTGACAGTCATTAATTTGATATGATTAATTTATTATTATTTATATGTATTTATGTTTTGATTTATTATAATTATTATTATTAGTTTTAGTTAAAATGTCCAATGTGATATCACAATCTAAAACTCGTATTGTTTTAGTATTACAACTTCACAACATTTATTTGATTTGCCCTAATTGTAGTCGGGGAGCTTAATGGTTTAAATCAAAGACAATAATCCATCAGTTACAAAGCAGAATAAGTTATTTATGTAATTTACTACTTAAAAGTATTAATTAAAAAAATAATAATAAAAAAACAATTTGTCAGTAAATATAAATCGCATTTATTATTTCGATTATATAATATTACTGGATGTTATTATATTCAATTATTCAAAGTACCACAAAGCACGAAAAGTAGTTAATTTTATTTCAAATGAGTTATGATTTATTACACAATCAACGTGTTGATATCGCAACTTTCCATGTGGCTAATAAAATTGGCAAAATTTTTAACTTTGAACGCAGATCAAACAATCAAATTAATCACATAGCTAAAGTGCCTTAAGATACACATAGTGCATATAGACTATCCATTGTGTACGTGCTGGTATATTACTAGTGTGTCTGTGACCCAGAATAAATCTCATAGATGTGTCACAATTTTGAATAATAAATGTACATTTCAACATAACTTGTAGAAGATTGGTTTGAATAAATACTAAAATTCTGCTATGCTTCAGTTTTTCAATAAATAACAAAATGTCATTGTTTTTAGTTACTACAACCCTCACAATAACTTTACTTTACAATTAAATCTATATTAAAATAAGATGGTCAACAAGGGTTACAATTATAAAACAATCTTTTACTTCTGTATTATTATAGGTAATACATAAAATGATGTTTCTTTTCAAAGAACAATATTATTTAAATTGTGAATACTAAGTTTGATGATAAACAGGTTATTAATTGTTGTTCAATAATTTTAAAACACAAGATCTTAACTCGGTGGGTTGGAGCCGTCTTTTTCCCAAAGTATTTAAAAAGAAAACAAATTTGATTATAGATAACACAATTAAAATATGTACAAAATTAATGAGAGCAAGATTATATGGAATCGTCAAAAAGGTTATTTGGTTAATGGATTTAGTATTATAATGGATCACTGAATTTACGATAGTTTAAAGTTCAAAGGTTCTTGGTAAATCTATATGCATAACATATGTATATATTATTATTCACAGTTTAGTTCAAATAGATAAGTTATCCCTCTAAGGTAACTAGTTTGGTGTTGGATCTTAAAATAGACTAGGCCTAGTTAATTGGAAAGTTCTCACCCAATTGGTTGTTTGTTCTTGTAGATTAGAATTTGATAGTAACTGTTATAAAGGAAAAACACTGAACTTCATAAGCTTCATATTTATTGAAATACCGATTCTTTTCTTTAAATTTCAACAGCCAAAATTATATCAACTGCACTATTTAGTGGCCAACTTAACAATGTTCTTCTTTTGGGGCTTCTCTACCTTTCCAGGAAATGGATAATAACGCCTGATGAATCTTCATATCTTCTGGGATTTGGGTTTGTTAATGTAATAGGTGTTTGGGAATCGTGAAGTGTGATTTATTTTAATTGTGTCTTTAATTTAATTGTGTGGATTTGTTTTGATACATAACAATGTTTTACAATGAATTTAATATGATTTTAAACAGTTAAATTATAGAAAACACTTAAATAACTCCTTATTACAGTAATTGCTATCTAATTTCTAGAATGTATATATCTTATTCTTTGTATTTTTTCATTTGGTGGCAAGAATTACGTGGACCAATCACAGCGTTTCGTGGGAGGAGTTTACATAAATGAAATCCGCTTACGATTAAATTTTGTCGGTCGAGGCTTCAGTTTTATATATTATAATAGCTTATCGGCGTTTATTTTAGATTTAGACCAAAGACATTTGAGATGTAAAAAATTGGTTCTTTTCATAGGCCTGGTTTAATTTTCTAATAAGAATGTATTTTTCTTGTAATCGGATTTATTCTGCCAACTTCTCTTCGATTTGTAATTAGATAGGCCTAGTTTCTCCTTGCATTTTAACGTAAATCTTTGTCGATTGACTTGGTTTTATGTTGTTATTTTAGCTTTCCTGGATGCAGAATTTAGTTTTGAATATTTTTGATGTAGGAAATGTAGGTCTACAGATTCGTTTTGTAATTTTATTTTAATGAATTCGAGTTAAAAGTCGTGATTTGATTGTACCTTTCCGTTGTAGTATTTAGTGTTGCGCATAATGGTCGCTAGGTGTCGGGCGTGTATGACAGTTTAACTAAATGAACGACATTCCAATTTGACTTCTATCTCTCTAGCTCCAATACGTATTTTTAATTTCGTTCTTAATTCTTTACAGAGTTAGGGAAATATTTGAATTGTAACATAGTGTAGGTTAATTTATAAACCATTAACAAATTAAAAACCAATTTTAATAATTGACAGTCACGATAAATTGTTAGTTACTTTAAATAAAAACTCAGACAACCGACGAGACAACCGATGAATGTTCATACATGTACTATTTTAAACTTTTTATATCCAAACAAAGTAGTAAACAAAATGTACTTAAATCAGTGTTCTCAAAGTTCTAACTTAACTAACTTATCAAATTAATATTTAACTGTATTTAGCAAGAGTAGAGACCGGGATACTTGGGCGCCGGAAGTGACGTCACACCCCCACCCCACCCCACCCCACCCCACTCCCACCCCCACCCCCACCCCCATTTTTTTTTTTTTTTTCCCCCCCTTTTTGTTTTTTTTTTTTTTTTTTTTTTGCCGCCATTTTGTGTCAGCCATTTTGCACCGCCATCTTTATTTTGTCGGAGGGAATTTTTAGCCGCCATTTTTGTAATAATAAATATTTAATGCTTTGAAAAAAGTTTGGACGTCTCCGAGAGCCGAACCGGGCACCACCATGACCCGAGTCCGCGACGCTGCCGGTTAGGCTACGCCGGCTCTGTCGAGAAGTGACCATCCTGTGTGGGTATATGAGATTGACGTTTGTCGTCGACCATTTTGTTGTGGATATAAAATTGTTTATTTTTCTTGAGATAGATCATTGACATGGTAAATTTAAACTCAATCAGTCAAAAAATTCTCTAGAAGTTCTAGAACAAATTTAGAATAACGATTTCTTATATGAAAGAAATTAGTTGTACCATTGTAGTGTTTAATGGTTTTAGTAGGTGTCGATAGCTGGGACATTTATCCAGAACTATCAAATAAACAAAAAACTATTCTATTTATTCTTAACATGTCTATAAATACTACATAAAATAAATCAAATTTTAAAGCTGCGACTCGGTCAAACAATTGTATGTTAATAGTCGACCTGTCCCCAGACATACTAAGCGATACCGTTACGCTAGATAATGAAAGACTCAGTAGTCCGTAATTATCTCTAAGTCCGTGTAGACAATAGAGTGGATAACCTGACCTCAATGCATTCATACGTCTATCAATCACATGCGGGCGACAGCACTTTCACTAATTATCACGCTTGAGGCGTTATGTACTTATATCGCTTGACTGAATTTGCACACAAGAGGCAGGATGTACTTATATCGCATGGTTGAATTTGACATGAGATAGGAGGGTCACAATAATGCATACTAATAATAATGTTATCCGGCTGTGGTAATTAAAGCCTATATATACATGGAACGAAGTACGTTTCAACTTTATGTTTTATTTCAGTCTTTGTCGAGAGTGTATGTGGAGCTAAACGTAAGTACTATTATTGAATTCATGTGTTTTTAGTGCTAGCTTTACAGTGATATTTAGATATAATATTTAAACGTATACATTTTATACCAGTGTAGAAATAAAAATATAGTAAACTATGTGAAAACTCCCAGAAAAATATTTTTAACCTAGTTAGATTAGGTTAGGTATTAAAAAAACTTTAAGTGAATGTGTTATATTAAATCATAAATTTTGACTAACACTTAATTATTGTTTTTACTCATTTAAATATTAGAAACACAATGATAAAGTCATTTGAGGACAGAAGCTTTAGAGATTAATTCATTGTATTAAATTTAAATTTGTAGTGGTTTTATTCTTTATTTATATTGTACCCATCATTCATATTTGTTAAATGTATAATTTTCATAAAACATAATTATAACACAATTAATATTTTTTACTATAAAAGCTAGTGGTATAAATTGTATAAAAATCTATTTTCTTTTCAATAATGATTTTTTAAGCAATCTTTAAAGTTGATTTTCTCAAATTTATGGATCTGAGCTAGGTCACACTCACAGTCTCATATATATATATATATACATCTAATGATTGAGTCTGGAAAATAAACATACACCTTTGTTTTTTTATATATATATTTATTAAAAACTATTTCAACATTTTTGATATAAAGTCAATGTCTTCCAGTGACATATTTGTTTTTTTATATATATATTTATTAAAAACTATTTCAACATTTTTGATATAAAGTCAATGTCTTCCAGTGACATATTTAAAATCAAGTCTTCATCCGATGAGGAAATTTTCCCAGAGAGCTCCGGTGCTTCGAATTTTTCTTGGGAGATTGACAAGCCCCCAAGCTCCGACTTGGCAGCTATAAAAGGTGCATGGTCCGGTTCAAAATCGTCGGTTGGTTCGATTGCAGTGTTAATATTGGCCGACGGTAATTTCGGGTACCATAAGTGATTCCATTTTCTTCTTATAGGAGTTGAAATCGGAGAGTTTGTAGATTCCAATGATGGTGTCTGAGTTATCCCGCGGATCTCTGCAGACAGTACTAGTGAAATAGCACCAAACCCCTTCGACTGAATAGTTTCACTACTCTCTCGAACATCACTGAAAAAAATAAACTTATTAACATTTTGTGCACTCTTTCGTGAATATGAAATCTATATTCTAAACAGTGTTCGGTCTCTAACTGTTAAATCAGTTTAGAAATCAGTGACAGACTATATTGGTTGTGGAATGTATCTCTCTCTCTCTCTCTCTCTCTCTCTAAAGTTGAGCACCAGTTT